>JAWPHD010018318.1:0-40455 GCA_037043455.1 Cyrtodaria siliqua | reverse complement strand
AATATTAATTTGATAACAGTGAATAATAGGTGCATTAATTAACGTTGGCGTATAATTCAGTGATTGTACTACACGATTGTTAACATTAGTTAACAATGAGATGAGTGACACGAATAAATGCGTGCATGCATAGCTCAGTGAGTGTAATATATGAGTAATTTGATCATGTTTATATTACATGTATTAAGGGCATTGATTAACAGCGACGTACATAGCGTATACATGGCGTTGTAGAATATGTATACATTGCTACTAATCATTAGTACAGCTTACATATATTGATTGAATAATGATTTGTTTGGGTAATGATAATTATGCAAGATTGTTATGTTTGCCAACCGACATCTAAAACGTATGTATAATTACAGCCTAAGCCATCCAGGATATAAGCCATCCAGGGTTGGAGTAAGCCATCTAGGTTTGGATATCCAGGAGTGGAGCTAAGCTTCCACGACTAACGTTACAAGCGGTGGAGACGGTCCCCGTACCTGCGCAGCCAGGTTTTACTAACGACAACCCCCGGGACACAAGGTGGGCCCGTTACCAGTCCTCACTGGAGGAATATCATTCACAATCTCAGTGGAGATTAACTATCATTGCATCGCGTCATCAACCCTTACAGAAGGCATTTGATGACCATCATCCATTGAATTCGCGCATCATCATCTTCATGAGCTCTCGCGCATCACAGTTATCGCGCTAGATCAAACATTGTTATAGCGTTAACAACACTTTAGTGTCTTAGACATTCAGTATTTATAACAATACTAAGAACGTCTTAAACGTTCAGGAGAGCATTCTTTTCATAGTTCATGTGTGTATTCGCTTGTTTTTTTAGATAATTGTATATATATTAAACATATTTTAAAAGTTGCATTAAACTTATGTAAATGCATTCACCGTCATTGATTCTTTCCTGAGTTAGCCCAACCACTAAGGTCATCCTGTGACAATTACAATATTATAAAATTGCGCATATGAGATTGAAAGAGACGACCGTGTTACCTCTAGACCACGCAGTTGGCATTTGAGAGATTAATTTGGAGAAAACATGTCCATGAAATGCAGGGCGGAAGGTTTAAATTTAAGATAAGGGGAGTCGAAGGAGAGGGGGACATCGATATTTAAGTAGCCAAAACTGAAAAAAAAATCATTTTTTCACCTGCATTTTCATGAATACTCATATTTTAGGAAATGGGGAGAGAGGGTTTAGGGGGCGCAACTTGCAAAAAAAGTTTACAACAGAAAAATGAGTGTCACTTGAATATTCATAACTTCTGCCCCGCCTTCGCTTAAAATCAGCGCCGGAGATATTGCTACGAAGAGGTGTATGTTAAATATAATTGTTATTATATGTTTTGCTTTGCTTTGATAAAAATCGTATATTTCCATAACGCTATTTGTGGGTAGAATAAGACGTTCACTTGGGGACAATAACATTCGCATGAAGCACATATTACACTACACAGCGTCTAAATTTGAAAGCTACACTGTTAAAATGGGCAGAAAATGATGAAGTCGACACCGTGTTGTCAACAAAATACATGCTCTCTACACCGTGTAAATGGTGTTATTTTCAAATAACATAATACGCCTCAATGGCAAGTTGTTCAGAGCAATACACTATTTCATTGAATTTCGGGGATAAAAATTATCTTATTTTTATATCGTACATGTGATAAAATGTTTTCATTTATCAGAAGAAGCAAAAATAGCGAGTGTCCCTCGCTTCGATTTAAAAAAAAAGAGAGACAATTGTCGGTTTTGTACACAGTCTATAGGCTTAAAATGAGAGAAAACGATTAATAAAGGGCTGGCTTGTTGAATTAAAACATCCTTGCGCAAACTGGTTCAGCTTGAATGGTAATCAAGTACTAAATTCATGAAATACAGCTACATTTAAACGACACCTACTTTCACACACTTTGCCTCCCGCTGGATGCGTTATGATGTTGTCATGCATTTATCAGCGCATGTTTTTATGAAGGTAATGCAAACGTACAATCAACATGTTCACGCAAGCATATATCCCATATGGTATAGTTCATATGAGTGGGAGTTGGTGGGTCATATTCACTCATGGGGAATCGCATAGTACGAAAGGTTATATCAATGCAACTTATTAACACACTTTGACGGTGTTATTTTGTGTGGCTTGTCATGAAACTCCGATAATTTCAAACTTGGAAGTATTGAAGTAATACCTGGTAATCATTCTTATTTTTGCAGTTTCGTAAATTGTGTTATTTGTATCTGGTGAGTCCATCCCATTCTCATAAAAAATCCCATTCTCATAAAAAATAGAAATTATGTATAAAATCATCAAAGTATCAAATTTGTGAAAAACAATTACCAAAGCTGTATGGGTCATGTGAAAGTCATATCAATATGCATGTGCCAAACAAATTCAGCTACTTAAATTAACGCATTCAGAAACTATCTGCAATTTTGTTACTGTGCGCTACGAAGTAGAGAGGATCGCAGTACTGAAAGATAATAGCTACGTCAATAGCTGTAGTACGAAAGATAGCGCTTATCTGATACAAATATACGCTACGCTTGCTTTGATATTGCCAATCCATTTTCGTGCTATAGGTTTAAGTAGTTCATGGTTCAATATAATCAACAATTAATAATATGCAAAAACGATTTGCTTTATATTAATCATATAATTAATTGACGTAATGATTGAAAAATGAGGTTATGTAGGAAAACTAACGGGACGCCGCGAGTTTAAAAAAAAATCCAGATTGCCATATGTCCCTTTAATACAACGTGGGAAATCGACTTGGGCGACAGCGTACATAAACGGGGAGAAGGATTATGTATACAAAAGTAAAAAGTATCCCTTTTTCGTCCCTTAACAGCAAAACTGGAAATAACAAATGATGTATATAGAATAATTAGATCGACCACCACCAATAGTCCGAACATTTTTTTTTTGAAAAGTTCAGTACACAAGGAAGTTATCCCCCTTTTTCTCAAACCATGCATTTTTGGTAAAAACACATAAAATCTACAAACATTACCTTAATTTGTCCAAGACAATATTCTCTATACGTTGCTTTCGAAAAAAACAACAGCAGAAAAACACAACACCGATTGTGTAGGTAGCAGCTTTTTATTATCAAAAATCATCAAATTACCTCCCTTTAAGGTTTCCATAGCATCCATAAAAGAGTATTGCTTGGCAAAATTTGAAACTATTTAAAGGAATATTTAGTACTCAGTGAAGTGTGCTTAAAAAGCATCAAACATTGTTTAATTAAAGCGCTGTTCAAGCTTTCCTACGCCCCCCAAAACTGGCCTATGGGAATACCAGCAAAAGAGGTGAGTATATGGGAATACCAGCACATTTTTGGTGAGTATATATATTTATGAAATCTATATAGCGATAAACTTTTGATCGCTAAAGGTCTTTATAAAAGCATTATTAAAGCGTTTGTTTACTGCAACGTTAATTACTAACTGTTTATCCTCCCACATCCCAGTCTGGGCTGTTCCACAATTCGTGCTTGGTCGCTTGGAATGGAATCGAATGTTGTTTAACAGCTCACCAACACAGTATAAATTATTTAGAGCCGCCCCAGAGACAGAGAAATGATGCAGCAGCAGCCGGAATTATGTCCTACACTTACTAACGAATATATTTCTACGCTACTTTAACGTCTTCGGTGGACAGACTCCAGACCGCCCAGTTTACGTCCCCATCCGACGGACGAGGCTAAGGGAAGGTGTCTTCCGCAAGAAATCAGTGGAGCCAGTGGGACTTGAACCCGGGAGTCCACCTGGCTATCCAGTGGGTCACACTAGCCCCCATTTGTCACTTGGCATGCGGTCCATGTGCAAAGGTAACTGTAGCCACGACTATAATGTTAATGACAGTGTCGATTTTCCTTATTCAGGTTAGTAATTTTTCTACTTAATTTCGGCAGAGATTACGTTGCGCTGAAATAGGAACGTTGTGAATTTTGCAGTCGATGTGGTAAACTTCTTATGTAGTTAATCAGCATAAATGCGCAATTGAAGTTAAAAATACAACATGATTAATAATACAGGTGGATTATATGCCTGACACGGATTTGAAGGAAGTTACGGTCTTATCTCGATTACGGAAAGATCCCTACGTACTGAACTCGAGGTAAAGCAGAGCGGGGTAATAGATAAATCAATATACGAACAGATGATTACATTCCCGGGGGTATCGGTTTTGGTGCAAGATTCATATAATATTTATTAAACATTTTATATTTGCACTGAAGCCATTTGTTCAAGGCTTTATCCAATTCTTATATAGCTGGATTGAATGTAATATATTTTACGGGTAACACGTAGCAAGAAAGGAAGTAAAACCAGCAACAACTATTTTTAAAATAAAGTCAACAATTTTTTTCAAATACTACAATGAAACATATTCACTTACAGATAATACATAAACTGGATACAGTACTTCTTTAAAATCCGATATACGAATAAAGTCCAAATACTATTGGTAAGTGTCCTTTTAATATTAATTGTCAAGTGTCCCTTTAATCTTAATTGCCAAGTGTTCCTTTAATCAATGTTGTCAAGTGTCCCTTTAATTCAATTTCATTTCAAATCTTTCCTGGTTTATTCATTCACAATTGTTCAAATGTCCAAATAATCCACTGTCACTTTTATTATAGACGAGCACACTAATTTGTTATCCTCTCACACATATATTTTAATTTACAGCATCCATATTATGTAAATGTTCAATTAAATAATGAACCAGATACTCCACGTTGAATACTGATACTGAAACCGAGTTTTATTAAGGTCAGCTTTATATGCCAACATCGAACATTCTAGATTAAAGGATGTTCTGTAACAATCTACAATTCTCAGTAAGTAAGATATATGCATGAGGGCAACATATAACAAATATTTTGTTTTTTATATGGAGATTTGAAAGTAGACTCGTTTTTCCTTTGTCAGCGATCATCTACGTTCGCTTCAATTACCACATTGCGGACTGATGGCATGGCATGTCTTCAACAGCGACCATCACCACCAGTGTCAGTAGAGAGACGAATACAAAATAAACACATCCCAAATCCTTGGTAGGCTTACACGTGTAATGATTTTTCTCCTTCAACATGATTGGAATATTTGTTTTTAATTAAATCATTTCTAATTTAATATTTCTCTTGTAGATTAGTCTATTAGTCTATAAGATTCAGTTAGTCGATTTATTTTACCTGTTATTGTTAGAAAAGGAATGACGACAAACTGTACAACCCGTATGCCGGTGACACATAAAAGCAATAATGTAAAACAAAACTAGTATACTGAAGCCATTTAAGAACTCCATTCTGAGTTGCTTGTTTTTAAAATGTACTAATGTCAGGTTCAACAACCAGTTTCACAATCATATTCCGCCCAATGTATATGCACAACAAGGATAGAACCAAATGATATAGAACCTAATATTGAAGCCGGTCACCCGAGGGATAGACTAATTCACAGACGAATAGGTCCATTACACTATATTTTCTCCCTTCTCAACCAGTATTAAGGAGATACCATAGAAACAGACGTCCATCGCCAAAATGTCTCTACATGTTACTTAGTGTAAAACAATCTGTTCCAATCGTTTCTCCTAGGTTTTGTCAGAACTGTTTTATGTCAGAGATACTATTTACATTCACTCGATACCTTTAAAGGAGGCGGACCTACTGCAAACGCGTCCACTGTACAAGTTAAACACAGAGGAGTGATCATTTATTCTTTCGGACCAACACACTATATGGGGCTGTGATTATCTTAGGTTATTTAAAGGTGCCCAAGAGAGAGGGGGAAATATGTCTAAATAGTAAAATCTCAATTAAATGGGACTGTCCTCATCAAACGAACAATGTTAATCAAATGTCTTGCCCATCGACACACCGACACACCCAGTGGTGAAAGTAAAACGCAAACATGTGATCTCTGGATTGAATTATTACCATGCAACCCAGCTAACATCTGGTCAATGTAACCTCAATTGGAAGCATACCAGTAAAGTTCAGCGCCTGTTCTGATTTAAATAAGCTGCTCGCCAAGACATTTTGAAAGAACAAGAAAATAATATACATGTCGGTCTTCCATTGTTTGTGGCGGCTTATTACTGAATTCTGCTTTACTAAAGCTCAGCATTAATAACCTTTATCGGATGGCTTGACGATCACCTCAGGATTATTGAGGCCTAGTTATCTGTGGTTGGTGGATACAAGCGTGGGAATTAGTAATGTACCAAATAATCCTCAACTATGACCAGTTATCTTTTATGTAGTAATCAGACATTCATTACGTGATCATAGTAGTATAGAAACTGGGAGTACCAGCACAGTTTGCCCTTTTCAAACCCCGAAGGGCAAACTTTGCTGGTACCCCCAGTTTCTATACTACTCACAAATAATTGATAATATAACATATAGGACCCTATATCTCATTTTTGCTACTTCTTTGGGAGAGCGCAACTATTTTATTTTTGTACTTTTGGGTGAATTTACTTTTGGCGAAGTTTCCAAATCACAGACCCAAAACGGCATCAACTCCGGGTCTAGTCTCGGCTGCTAAACAAAGTCGGAAGGAACAGACCAATCATCCTCGTCATCACTATACATATCACACTCGATCATGGAATATTTTATTTTTCTGCATTTACGTATTTTGCATTTTAAATTGGAAAGCTTTCTATTGATATAATCCAGTTTTTCTAGATAATAATACTTTTCTAATTGTAATCGCCCTCTTTTGTTGAATTGATTTTTTTTACTATCTAGAAAATCAGCATAAATCACATCATATTCTACTTGAACCTGTTTACATGCTAGCAATACTCTTCTATATTTACCCATTATCCCCTCAATTCACATATCTCTTCTGCAATTTTTTGTTTCATATATAATAAGTAATATATTATATTTTCATATCGCACTTTTATGTCTTGAATATCCTTAAACGGTACCCAACTATTAAAATCCTCACTGTAACCCTTCCATTTGACTAATGCTTGTTTCTATTTATAATCACGTCGTATTACTTTTTCAATTCTAAATATGTCTTGATCAGATTTTAACATTTCCAGTTCATAGAAGCTTCCATCAATGTTTTGGTTGTTCAAATCTTTTATTTTATACGTCACAGGATTTGTATATTGAATTTTATGAATAACAAATATTTCTTCGGTCCAATTTGTGGTATAACCTTTTTCAAACGTTCTTTTATATTTGCTAATTCTAACCCTGTCTCCTATTTTGAACTTTGATTAAGCTTTATTAATTTTCATCTTTCCAAAAAGTTGAAATACACTATTCCTTTATTATCCTTATTATTTGTTTCAGTCGGTGTCATTTTAATACTCCGATGTTTTGTGTTATTGTACTTATCAACCATTGCCTGTAGCCCGTCTAAATATGTATTTGTATTGTTTGCTGTAAAATATTTCCACATCCTCTCTTTCAATGTTCTATTAAATCGTTCAATTACTACAGCTTTTCCGAAATTAAACGTGTGATACATTTTAATAGTATTATCATCAAGAAATTGCTTAAATATTTTGTTATAAAACTCCACACCCTGGTCAACCCAGAGCAATTTACATTGTCTTCCTGTACTTATAATATTTTGGAAGCTTTAGTAATTTCTATACCAGTTTTATTTGAAACTGGAATAACCCAAGCAAATTTACTAAATACATCAATAACAGTACAGTAGGAACGCCAGCCCTATGGCGTAGGAATATTTATCAAACAAGGTCACGTGATAAAATCGATAACAAAATGACATTATCGGGAAAATTGTCACTGTTCAGATTTATTCACCTCTTATTTATAAACTGTGATTACGACAAAACACAATCACAGATCGTTGTTAAAGTAATAATATTCACAAACTGCATTGGTCGAACATAATTGGTGTTGTACACTTTGTGTAATTCCCATTAATAGTTAAAGGTATTTGTCAAAGTGATGAATTTAGGTTGTTTTAAGGTTTAAATTGCAAAAAATGCGCTTTTAAATCAAAATCGATTTATTTCGTCATTTTCGAAGCGAGAATAAAAACAAATGCATGTACGCGTAGATAAATCTTTCCTCTGTCCATATGCAAATTTTTAGTGAAATCGGAGACAAGTACTTTTTTTCCCCCAAAATTAACTAACATGACCCACGAACGCAAAAACGGCATAATGCATATACATTTACAGACGCGACCGGGTACACAAGAAATGAAATAATTATTTCAATACATATATTTCAAATGTATGTATCCTTGCATTCCAGATTAAATTTTTGATCTATACATGCTTTTGGTTTATGCCGGAGTGCTCAAAATAGGTTTTAACAAACCAAATTGCCACGATACGTCAGGAAGGACGAGCGGCTACAGAAACAATTAAATAATTTCGTTATGTAAACACATATATTTAAAATGTATGTGTCCATGTATTTTACACTAAATTTTTGATCTATACATGCATTGGGTTTATGTCAGAGTGCCCAATTTATTTTAACAAACAATGTTACAACGGTATATCGGAAAATGAAATCATGATGGCGGCAACATACGTTGCAGAGTTAATTTTCGAAATCAGAAAAAGCGATCAACTAATATAAGTTTAAAAGGCAGAAAGAAGTATATTCTTTTAACTCTTCGTTTAAAACTGAGGGGGCGACTCGAGTTTTAAAGAAAGCAAGATTAGCGTGTGTCCCTTTAGCCAAGGACGAGTAACAGACATGCTACTGTCAGTAACAAAGATTGCATAACATAAACATGTGGACATGACATTGTGTCAATGGAGCACTTGCCAGATTTGTGGGGTTGTGAAACACTGTACGCGTGAATCCAAAAAGTGCGGGTCTGTTATATTTATAGGGCATATACAGTTTTATATATATATTTGTATATTTTATATATATATTTGTATATATTATTCTTTTATATTTATTTTTATGGTCCCAGAACGCAGTCATACTCACTACTATATTGAAAGTAAATACTGAGTATACATGTGCGGTGCGTTACGATCTGTAGTATTTGCAAACAGACATATTAAACATTTCCCTGAAAATATATAACGATGATAAATACTATATTCATAGAATCAGCAGTTGAAATCTACTATATTCTGCGAATATTGCTACTTTGAAAATTTGAATACGTCTGTTTTCATCAAATAGCATGTTTTGTTTGTTTTAATATTATTATTTTTTAATTTATGATTTTAAAAGAAATAATGGATGATCGGAATATGTCTTACACACTGTTGAATCCTGTAATTTAACAACAAGTGGTTTGGTTCACAGGCGACAGTATCGGTGAACAAAACCACTTGTTTTACTGGATTCAACATTGTGCAAAAAAATATTCATATAGTATACCATTAATATTATAACATGTATTATAACATATGCTTATCCTTGGATAGTGGATGTCAGCAGGGAACTTGACCTTTGACCTAAAATCAAAAGGCATCATTCTCTCACCAAATGCACTCAAACCATGAAGTTTGATGAGATTTGCTTCTGGGGAAATGGACAGTGCAGACAAGGTTTTTCATAATGATTATTGGGTCACGGCGCCCTTGACCTTCAATACTTCAATATTTGATATGCACATAGTGATGCTTCGTACAAAGTTTCGTCAAAATCCAACAAGTAGCGCAGACAAGATTTGTGACGGACGAACGGAAAGGCCAAATATAATATGTCTCACCTACCACTTTGTGGTGGAAGACATAATTATAAAGACAATATTTTAGTTCATATGTAAACTTTATTAAGCAAATAATTGAGCAAACATAAACTTCAGCATTGACTCTGGCCAGTGGTGTACATGGAGTCTTCTTCCACATGCAGCCTGAAAGAAAAAAAAGAAAGTAAATATAAGTCGAGCAGGGTATTCAATTTGAATCAGGTGTTGCGAGGGGGAGCTAGGGCATGTTTAGGGGAATGGGACAGTTTTAAATTTAATTATTGTTTAACGCCTCACCAACACGTTGTTTAGGTTATTTCGAGCCGCCCCAAAGAGAGGAGGAAAGATACATAGGCATCCAGGAACCCTGCCCTACGCTTACTACCGATTAGATACCTATGGTTCTTTAACGTGCTTGGAGGACAGACTCCGATACACAGGACCACCCGGTTTACGTTACCGAGGCTAGCAGGACACATCGAAGTAACCCAGTGGCGCCATTAAGACTTGAATCCGTGGTCACTGGATTCAAAGCCGATATGCTATAAACGTCCCATGACCAAAACTGAGTAATTGGCACATCAAATAAAGGGTCAATACGTATTATATTGTGTATCATACGAGTATATGATTGATCTGACATGATTACAGAACAATTTTGATGTATTTTTCACCCAACAGTACAGCAAGAATCTATTATAAGGAAAGTTAAATCTGACAGAGGGCGCAGTGCCCTAAAAGCCAATCTTTACTAGAAAGGGAATACAAAAAACTCTTGCCAAAAAATCTAAAATAGTTAAATTTTACACGTTTTGTTCATAGGATAGTTTACCTTAATATCTTAGTAAGGTAACTTTTCATGGGGAGAAAACATTAATATACAATTATTTATTTTCTTTCTCAAAACCGGCTGATGCCGCTAGTTTTAGAAATAAAACACGATTAAATAGGGCAGTTGAGAAGACACTTTTGTAGATGTTTGGTCTGTTCTGATGTGAAAATGTGTAAAACAGACACAAGATTGGAAATTTGCTCTGTGTCCCTTTAATAAATTGGGGACCCATCACATAGAACATAATCATATTGTAATTTGTTGATGTTAAAGGGACACACGGCAATCTTGAAGTATTTATCAAGCATTAACATTAGCATCTCCATTTGTTAACCTGGTAACATTTTAAATTTAAACCTGCTGGCATTACAATTTAAATAAGAGTGTCAGCTTTCATTTTGTCTTCGTTATTCTATCAAATACTTAACTATATTATAGGTGAACCATTATCAACATTAAGTAATGTGTAAAACAATTTCTTCTGAACTATTCTAATAAATAATATTAATAATTGCACAAATGCAAATTATGCAGAAAAATTGACCGAACTCCAGAAGTTTTAAACAAATAAATACTGCCTGGTGTCCCTTTAACACAACTTGTTTTCGCATGTATCCAGTACATGTAGTTTACACGAGCTCATATGAAAATCACGCTGCATTATAACTGAAAACATTTTTTACTCTAACTTTGAACAGCACCGTGCAAGATAACACGTGTGGTAATGCAAGCTCCATTTAAAGAACTACACAAGTGCAAACACGTTATGAAAAGGCTTCCACCTCCATATGATCCAATGGCATTTAATACGGTTTGACATTCTGAAGTCGTCGGTATCAATTCACTTAGACCTGCTCAAGGGCACGATTCACATTTGAGGCCTCTCTGAAAAACAACATCAATCTAATGTCAATGATCAAACAGACATAGTTTATCCTGTGTTATACATAATGTAACATATTTAAAAAAGAAAAGGAAAAAAGAAGAACTAAACTGAACAATTCTGCTCAATTACACGGTTAATGTAATAAAAACATCTCTCATCATTCATTATACATGTAAAATATAATGAAGCCTGAATTGGAGATCCATTAAAACACTGTTCCACTTTCACAGCATATTTCCAGCCCATGGAATAGTCATTTCTTTTGAGACACACTGGATGCAAGTGTAGTAGCTCCACCTCCTTAAAAACGTTTAAGTGGAGTTTCCTTTCTCGAAATTTGGCCTTTTTTTCGCAACAGAAAGAATCTAGTAAATGTAAATAAATGTAAATTCAAAATCACTTCATTGTCTCAAAACGTTGCTGTACATAAATATGAATCTGACCGAGATTTCAATCATATGCCAATGGCAGTTTACATTGTTTCAATGGTAGTTGTATCGGGTTATGTATTTACGAATGTGCGAGAAAATGGGATAACGTAACGATATAGAGACAACGCTAACAATTTACATTCATGCATCTGAGGGGTGGGGGTGGAGGGGTTTTCTAGTTTCCATACTCCCCTGAATTTTTGTATACCTAACTGCTTGACCCACTTTATTTTGTCTAAGTTACAGAGAGGCTCGTTTTTAAAAAATAACTATTTTTTTTACGAATGGGATACTTCTATATGGTCTAATTTGCGAGTCTACTTGTAAACCTTTACCTACTCTCAATAGTTTTCCCGTCAAACCACTAATAAGAGATCCAATTAAAGGAATTCCTAGTGATGCAAGCAGTCCAAGAAATCCACCGTCTTGCTGATGATGCCTTGTCAGTTTAATAGGGCAGCAACCTTGATTCAAGTAGTGCTTGTGTTTTATCACTAGGGATAGTTACCATTCCATTTCCGAATGGTTTACCGATTTCAGTACTCGCCAGACCACTCAATGCTCCTGTTGCTAGTGGTGCTAATACTTTCGGAGCGAGTCTGGCAATTGTTGGTAATATTGTTTTAGTCAACAAACCGGCTAATGCTCCCAAAAAGCCTCCATTTTAAGACTGAGATCTCATTTGCGATTTTGATATATTTATATCTAAGCCACGTCCGCTGGATTTAGCTTTGTTAATATTGTTAATCTGAGTAGCTGTCAGCAGCAAAGGTAAATCCCCAGTTAGTTGATTATTCTTCAAGCGTTAATTCACTTTTGTTTTCATATGCTTCTGCAAAACCTCTCTTTGGCCCCTCTGTCAAATCTATCGAATACTTTACGCGAGTCATATATATTATAAGTCAGATTAAACTACAGCCGTTAGGCTGGAGGATAAGCTTTAGCTTAGACTACCAACAATTCATTTCCAACAGTATCGATAACGACATTTTCCTCATACAATATCAACGCATAAATTTTATAAGGAGCCCCCGGGGATATATTTAGCTTATATTTCAAACTTTGTTGTTTTGGATCAATACTGACTTCATTTCCCCTGTAACTTAAATCGAAATATATCATTCCAAAAAGAGTTTTAAAATGAGGATTTTGTGTTTGAGAAGAACTTTTGTCTGGTTTGGATTTTTAACACCAGCCGTTATTCTAAATACGGATTCAGTTAGTTGGGAACTTCCACTTTATTGTATCATTTCACGAAGATAAGTCCATCTTGTTGATGTCATATGATTTGACATGACATAAGCTAAACCATCTGAGTTAAATATCATTTTAGGTACCCACAAAACTAATTTATTTAATAACAACTCGGCCATCATCATCAGCAGCTTTGAAAATTAGCACATCATCAGCCGCCAGTTGCAAGTTAATCTGAATTTGACCTGGAGGCAGCATGTTTGTTTCCAAACCTCCAAGGAAGGTATATTTGTTCAATGGAATTACAGAATCAACTTTTTGATTAGTTATGATTAAAGCATGACGAGCTGCAAATCCTAAATTATAACCAGCCTGATCATCTCGAGATTCTGCCAAAGCCGTGGTATCTAAATAAAAGCATTCATTTGTTCCGGTTGTTTTAGTATAATCGCCAGACTTTTCAAACAAACTTTTAACATTAACACATCTATGAAGATTATTTCCATCATAAACTGTTTTTCCATTTTGTTTTACTTTCATCTGATCAATTAATGAAGCTGCATCGTTAATTAGAGCAATTTCATCGGCGGCTGCAAAAGCAGCTCCATAGGCAAGCTTGTTTACTTAAAAACTGATTTCAAAATATGCGTTATACCAATCAAAGTAAGAACTTCTATCATTTAACGTAAATTGATAGCCACTTTTCATTTGTCTAGTATTATTTCCAGGTCTAGTTATGGGGGTATCTAACTGAATAGGTACATGTTCATATCTAGTATTATATTTATCACTTCGAAACATCTATGTATACTAGTAATTAGATTAAATTAATCGTTTAATTCTTGCATGAATTCCTCTTCCGGATAGTAATCTGTTAATTTTTGCATTTACATCTTCCTCGATTATATTATCAGCTACAACTTTAGCTACATCTTTTGTGGCAGCCTTTGTAAGTCCTTTTAAAATTATCTCGCCTTTAGGTTAAATAACCGAAACTAATTTATCAGCAGCCATTTTACCTACTTCATCTCCAAGTTTCTTAGAACCACTCTCTATGATTTGTTTTCCAGCAGTTCTAATGCTTTCTTGCATGCTGTTTTTACAGACTCACTAAATATTTTTGATCCAACTTTTGAAAAATGTCAAATATACCAGCTCCAGTTAATCGATCAACTTGAGTATATGTTCCCGTACTAGTGTCATAAACTTTTGTTAAACGTGCCATATAACATATATTACATTAATTCCTTTAAAACAAATCGAAATGATGTATGAACGCCGTTGAGATTAATAATTTTACAAGAGAAATCGGTTATGTAAATATTAATACTGTTAATGATCGTTTTGTTTACTTTACAGAACCCGACACTTATCGGTTCATCTTCAAAAAGGATATGACCTCGTAAGGTCAGCTGTATTTATTTCAGGTGAGTCATCAGTTAAATCACCATTTACAGCCAATGTTTCTTTTATATAATTATCGATATCGGCATAACTGTAATTTCCATCTGTCCCATTGTGATACCTTATCACTTTGTTATTAAAATCCTCGCTAATATTATACTAAGAGTAAGTCATAGAATTAATCTTATCGAGTCCAATACCATACTGTTTGTTTTTATCTAATCTTAATGGTCTGTCAAATACAGTTGTAAAATTACTCGGTGTGTTAGAGTTATTAATTAATGTAGCTCTTTTCTGATAGTAATACAATTTTTTGTTCCAATATACATATTAGTAAATAAAATTAATCGCCTTTGTAATACAGTTTAAAACTAGATTTTTCAAAATTGTAAACTTGGGTAGTTCTGCGGTTTATGGACGGAAGGATGGCCCAATAATGAGATTTCGGAAGATATGCTTCAAATGTTCCTTTTAGTATTTGTTTACCATTTTCTATTTTTGGTTGAGTGTATGACTCATCAGTAGTACTTATATTAAACAAATTAAACTCTTCTATACCGATGTCTGTATTTGCAACAGTATATGTAAGCCTCAACTACATAACGTCCTGGTTTTACAATGTTAGCACTATTACCATTATTATATTCTGTAACATATTCTCCAATGTTTATAAATGGATTGGTTACAAAAGCAAACGCTTTGAGAAAAAAGATTCCATGAAAGGTGCTTTCAAGAGGTTTTCGCGTTGGATATGATGCATAACCATTGTTATCGTTCATAATACTTATACCATCATCTATTTTATATTCAAGCAGTAGAATCCGGCTTGCATTGTCCAGTTTTACTTTCAACTCGTCAATTATACCAAGAAGTGCTGTGTGACGACTATCGGACTTTTGATTCTGATTTTTAAGTAGAGTTATTTTACCATCAAAAGCTTTGCTTCTTTCGCCCTGGACAGCTCTCATTTGTCTCGAAACACCAGCAATAGCAATTAAGAGTTCATTTTTATCAACCATTTTACTCAAAGCAGTCTCCAGCGACTTACCGTCAACCATTTTCTTTTTGATATCTTCAAACTCTTTGCTGATATCGGCAACGTTAGTGTTTATCTGCTCATTTAATATTTTAATTTGAGTTCTTTCGGTAGTAAAAGCAGTTCTCATTTGTGTTGTAGCACCAGCAATAGCAGCTTCAAGTTCATTGTTATCAACCATTTGTTTATTGATTTCTTTAATTCGCTTATTAATACTTTCAAAACCAACCTGTATTTGTTCGCCCAACTTTTTATAGTGCTCGCTATCTTCCAATTCATTTTCTTTCTTTTCTAACTCTTTTAAAGTATCGCTCAGAAGTTTTATTTCGTGTTTTTAAACCATTTTAAATTTCAATCATTTTCTCACGGTTTGTCTGTAATTGCTTTTGTATCAGGCTTATTTTATCACCAACACCTGTTGTTAAATTGTTCATCATGTCTGGAATTTTATCAATAATAAAATCACGTATGACCTTTGCTACTCTTCTTACAGTAAATTGCTTTATTGCTACATCATCTGATTTTTCTTGATTGCCAACATTGATAACTCTATTTTAATCCATGTTAAGATCACTTCTCAGAATATTTCCCTGGTTCTTACCCTTGTGAAGATAACTAACCAGAGGTTTTTGTTTTACATACTCAGACAGCACAATACCAAAATTTGTAATATTAACACCGCCTGGACTAGTTTCCTCGCTTCCAAGATCATTAAAAAGTCCCATTATATATAATATAGAATTAGATTAAATTTCACCGCTGAAGTTTCTTTTGACCAACTTCCTAGGACGATCAAGATACAGAAAATCATACTGTTTGTCAGTTGCTTTTCTGTACTGCTCTTTGCTGACACCTTGTTCATTAGAAAGCATACCCAGCATATCCGGTTTGCCAATTCATAAAGGTTCTTCAAAGTTCAAGAAGATTTTAGGGGGTTGTGCAGAATATTACAATAGTCCTGATGATTTGGTTAATGATCTGGAGTTAGTATGCGGAAGTATTGAACCAGGGAATAATAGTCCACAGTTGACGAATAAAGGTATTTGCATAATCGACGAGTTATTAAAAAATGGTAATATATCAGCCGGAGAACATGAGTAATTGTTTTCTAAATATTTTAATTAATCTAATTATTATAACGAAAGAAATTAAAAGCAAGGAGGTATTAATTAGTTACTTGACTCGACAAGCGGCAGCATACAGACTTAGTTACAAATTATGCGGTAGAATTAATGCAGGGTTGCAAATCACAAGTGGGATAATTGGTTGCACTGCCGCATTGGCATTAATCCCCGCAGTTCCTGTTTTCATAGCTATCGTTGGAGCAATTCCCCCAATAATTGCGGTTTTGATGAACAAAACTAGAATAGCAGAGAAAACGGTTTTATTAAAATCATATCATAGAAGTTTCAAACAACTTCTTTCATATGTGCAAACATCTAATATGCCGGATGGGGAGATAATCTCATCATACTTTTCTAAAATACTCCATCTGCAGCAAAATGATAGTTTTACTGAACCCCTGGAAAGGCATATTGAGAGGTACAAGTTAAACGGCTACTAGCCGTTTAACTAGTAGGGATGCTCAGTAGGAGCATCCGCCCAAGTTGAACGGTTACTAATCCAGTTCTTTTTCAACTTGTTGCCATATAATATCGTACTTGTCTCTAGTAGCTTTTGTCTTAATTGGCTTTGTTTCTTTTTTTATTTCTAATAGCTTGAATATCTTCTAGAAAATTTAATTAAATGTAATTACTCTTTTCCGGCCTCCTATCTTATCTAAATTTTTACAGTTTTGTAAAACAAATCCTCACATCTCTGCTTATCTATTGGAGATAAGTTTTTCTATATGATAAACACTCTTCTTGCGAACTCCCCGATAATCTGCAACAAGATCATATCCATTGTGAATCCTACATTCGAAACAAATACGTTCTCCGTTAAAAACTTTACATATGCTATTACAATTTGCACATGCATACGTGCAATTATAGCAAAGTTTGTACCCAACACAATCCTTACAGTGCGTCTTTTTGTCGACTATGTAAAACAAAAAACAATCCATGCAAAATTCAGAAGAATCAAAAACACCTAATACTTTCTTACAGTATATACAGTTCATCATATAATATACTATTAATATTATTAGTTTAATTAATTAACACTTAAAACATTAAGAATAGCATAATATTGCATGGTATATACAGATGACATAGAAAGTCTCAGAAAAGAATGCAAGAAACAAGCTTTGTTAGTTGATTTTGAGGGTACAAACAAAATTGACAGAGAACTATTAATTTTTGTTCACTTCAAGGATTTGATTGAGAAGATTATAACTGACTCCCAAAATATGAAACTCCCATGGAAAATAAGAAAACACGATATTAAAAGGACAAGATCTCCAAAACAATATAGTAAGGTTTTCTCTGTAGATATTTTGGATAGATTAAGTCCACTCGACGCGAAAAATAGTTGCAGAATTTCTCAAGGCGGAATTACAAAGAACTAAAGGATTTAAATTATGTGTTACTTTGAAATTACTTTTGCTAAGCCGGCTGGAGACAAAGGTGTGGCTGTTACAACTGCATTCAAAACAGCTTACTTTGCATCAAAGGCGGCAATAATCTTAGGTAAACACGATATCAAGGGTGCTTTAGATACAGCAACTGATGAAATTATGAGTAAAATTGGAAGCTGGCTCTCCGAGGGAAGTGGCTGGGTAAATGAATCAGTAGATATGCATTATGTAAACAGGGTGAAGTATAAACCTTTGAGAGGAAGCTCTTATTTAGAGTTACCAGAAGTACTTTTTAATGCTAAAAAAGGCCTAATCAATATAAAAAATGAAGAAGATGACGAATGCTTTAGGTGGTGCCATTTAGCATATAAACTTCCCGTTACAGAAAATCCCCAGAGGATAACAAAGTACAAACGCCATATTGATGATCTTGATTACAAGGGAATTACATTTCCTGTTACATTAAAACAATCCCAAAAATAGAAAAACAAAATAGTATATGTTTTAATATATCTGGATATGAAAAAAGTGGGGTATATCCGCTGTACATATCAAAAAATAAAGTTGAAGAAGAATGTGATATGCTTTTGATTGTCGAAGAAGAAAAAAATATTATGTGTAGATAAAGGATTTCAACAGTTTAATGTATAATCAGACATGTCATAAAGAAAAAAATGGTTTTGCAAAACATGCCTGCAATGCTTTACATTAGAAAAAGTATTGAAAGAGCATAAACCTGATTGTCTTTCTCTAAATGGCAAGCAAGCAATACAAATGCCTTTTGCGAGTGAAAAGGTTTTCTTTAAAAACTATGATAGGCAATTAATGGTTCCATTTGTTATATATGCTGACTTTGAAGCAATAACGGAAAAAATATCTTCAGCTACAAATAATCCAAAAAAATCGTATACAAATGCATATCAACTGATTGTAGTTATGGATACAAGGTTGTCTGCTGCTATGATGACAAATATTCCAAACCGGTTGTACCATACAGAGGATCAAATACTGTTTATAAGTTTTTAAAACAAATGATAGTGGAAGAAAAATATTGTAAAAAAACTGCGAATACATGTTTTAAGAAAGATTTGACAATGACAGCAGCAGAAGATTTTTTTAGGGCGGCTGAGAAATGTCATATTTGCGATGAACGATATATGACGTGTGATAGAGCAGTTAGAGATCATTGTGATATAACTGGGAAGTTTAGAGGAAGTGCTCATGATGCATGCAATTTCAGTTTCAAACTAACTAAAAAGATACCTGTTGTATTCCATAATTTGAGGGGTTATGATGCTCACTTTATAATGCAGCACATCGGAAAGTTTAAGAAAGCGATAAATGTTATACCAAATAAATGGATATATGGCTT
Organism: Cyrtodaria siliqua; assembly: GCA_037043455.1. Taxonomy (NCBI): domain Eukaryota; kingdom Metazoa; phylum Mollusca; class Bivalvia; order Adapedonta; family Hiatellidae; genus Cyrtodaria; species Cyrtodaria siliqua. The sequence goes on along the minus strand of JAWPHD010018318.1, from coordinate 21,083 downwards.
TGATGTTGGGGCCAAATTTGGTGTTTATATATAGTTTTCTGTTTATATCACAGTCACTCGATAACTTGGTGAAAAACATTCCGTTGTTTAAATGTCTCTCTCACGAATACTCTGATGAAAAGTTAGAACTGTTGAAAAGAAAAGGAGTTTACCCGTATGATTATATGGATAGCTTTGAATGCTTCAAAGAAAAAAAAATGCCCGATAAGAAAAGCTTCTACTCTCAGTTAAAGGATGCAAATATCTCAGAAGAAGATTATGAGCAGGCTAAAAAAATATGGAAGACATTTAAGATCAAAAACATGGTAGAATATCATGATCTGTATTTGAAAAGCGATGTTTTGCTGCTAGCTGATGTTTTCGAAAACTTCAGAAAAATGTGCTTTGAGTATTACAAATTAGATCCTTGTCTTTACTTCAGTAGTCATGGTTTAGCTTGGGATGCCTGTTTGAAAATGACTGGGATTAAACTTGACTTAATTACTGATATTGATTAATATCTGTTTGTGTAAAAAGGAATGAGAGGTGGTGTGAGTTATATTGCGACTAGATATTTAAAAGCTAATAATAAGTATATGAAAAACTATGATAGTAGTAAACAGAGTAAGTATATAATGTATCTTGATGCTAACAACTTGTACGGGTGGGCGATGTGCCAACCGCTACCAACTGGTAGTTTTAAATGGGTCGATAAATTTGAAAAAGGAAAATCAAACTATATTGTTGAGTGTGATCTTGAATATCCCAAAGAGTTACATGACTTGCATAATGATTATCCTCTTGCTCCGGAAAGTTTAAATATAAAAGAGTGGTTGTCGGACTACTGCAAGAACTTAAAGAATAAGTTTGATTTGGGAACAAGTAAAATAAGGAAACTTGTTACTACATTGAAGGATAAAAAAAGATATGTTACGCATTATAGAAATTTAAAGTTTGGGACTGAAAGTGAAAAAGATACACAAGATACTCTAGTTTGATGAGTCCCAATGGTTAAAAGTGTATATCGACTTCAATACTACAAAAAGAACAGCTGGTAAAAATGCTTTCAAAAAAGATTTCTTCAAGCCTATGAATAATTCAGTTTTTGGCAAGACGATGGAAAACCTGAGAAAAAGAGTTAATGTTAAGCTGACGCATGATGAGGAAGTTCTTTTGAAATATGCGGCAAGGCCATTGTTTATTTCTTGTAAGATGTTTAGTGAAAACTTGTTTGCAATCAATAGGGTAAAGGAAAGACTGGTCCTAAATCGCCCTTGTTATGTTGGTATGTGTATTTTGGACTTGTCAAAATACTTGATGTTTGATTTCCACTACAATTATGCTAAAAACAAATACAATAAAAAAGTTAAGTTGTTGTTTACTGACACTGATTAGGACAGAAGATGTGTATGCTGATCTTTTTGATAACAGTGATTATAATCTAAAAGTGAGTTTTACTTTAACGATAACAAAAAGGTTATTGGTAAAATGAAAGATGAGGCTTGTGGCGCGTTAGTCGTGAAGTGTGTTGGATTGAGGAGCAATTCATACTCATACATTTTGGCTGATAATACTGAAACAAAGAAATGCAAAGTTGTTAAAAAATGTGTTGTCAAAAAAACAACAACATGATAACTACAAAAATATTTTATTTACAGCAACAGAAGCTCATCATAAAATGAAAGTTATCAGATCTAACAAGCACAAGCTAAGCAGCTATGAAATTAATAAAAAATGTTTGTCCGCATATGATGATAAAAGATACATATTAGACAATGGTTGGGATAAATTAGCATATAAATAATAGCTGCCGCAAAAATAATTATTAAAATTAAATATAATATATTGCCTATTATATATGAAACAAAAAATTGCAGAAGAGATATGTGAAAAACTTGAGGGGCTAAAGGGTAAATATAGAAGAGTATTGCTAGCATGTAAACAGGGTCAAGTAGAATATAATGTGATTTATGCTGATTTTCTAGATAGTAAAAAAAGTCAATTCAACAAAAGAAGGCGATTGCAATTAGAAATGTATTATTATCTAGAAAACTTGATTATATCAATAGAAAGCTTTTCAATTTAAAATGCAAAATACGTAAATGCAGAAAAATAAAATATTCCATGATCGAGTGTGATTTGTAAAGTGATGACGAGGATGATTGGCCTGTTCCTTCTGACTTTGTTTAGCAGCCGAGACTAGACCCGGAGTTGATGCCGTTTTGGGTCGTGTGATTTGGAAACTTCGCCGAAAGTAGATTCACCCAAAAGTAGAAAAATAAAATAGTTGCGCTCTCCCAAAAAAGTAGCAAGTTATATTATCAATTACTTGTGAGTAGTATAGAAACTGGGGGTACCAGCAAAGTTTGCCCTTCGGGGTTTGAAAAAAGAGTTTTAAATTTGTTGGCGGGGCTTGGTAACACAGCATCACCTCGGTTTGCAACTGATTGTGGTTTCCGATCAGTTTTCCGACGAAAAATTGACATTTTTTCCAGCTTGTTTTTCATGCAGGAACACGCAATTTTGCCATTTTTTCATGAAGGAAAAGTCCTCGAGGAAAAACTGTTTTCCTGGTGATTTTAGCTTGTTGTCCATGCCATAACACGCAAATTTTCAAGCTTTTCATGTAGGGGACCCCGAAGGGCAAACTGTGCTGGTACCACCAGTTTCTATACTACTGATCATCGCAAAATTGTAAAACTAGCACTTTTATGATCGCTGAAAACAAGCATATACAAGAACCAGTCGAATTACTATAATTAACTACAAAATAATGAATGAATGAATGGTGTCTTACGGCCCGTCGACACATAAATTGGTCATATTGTGCGCAAAAACCGATGAATCATGAAGGAATGAAGTAGTAATTAAAAATAATGTAAACGTATAAAGATAAAACTATCTACAAATAAGAATGATATCGTAGCAATATAAACTATGTATATATGTAAATCAACAAATGCCCGCCAACGGGCTTGTAAACAAGTAAATATATATAGGAAAATATTATATTGATTTATAAAGTCTGATTTCTCTAAGGAAATCTAAAACAAGATCAAAATCCACAGTATCAAATAACTCTTTCGAAGTATTAACTGTGTAGTATCTTTGTCGCATAGGATCAAAGTCTACACATTCCAACAAAATATGTTTGACGGTTAACGGTGCAAAACAGGGTATACATTCTGGCAACTGCTCACCTTGTAATACATATGAATGAGTACAGCGTGTATGCCCTATCCTGACACTGGCTAGGACAACTTCCTCTCGACGAATGGGTCTACTAGAAGGACGCCATTCTCCGAGTAACGGTTTAATGGAATGGAGTTTATTGTTCACCGACAAGTCCAAAGCGGCTTGCCAAGAGTTACGAATATATGTGCTGATACAACTTTTAAAATCAGTATAAGGTAATTTGGTATTAGATATATGTAAACCTAATACTGCCTTAGCAGCACTATCAGCTCTATCATTACCACGTATTCCTACATGGCTTGGAAGCCAGCAGAAAATAATAACATTATCAATTATAAGAGAATTGTACTTTTCTAAAAGTTGAAGCACAGCTGGGTTATCATGTTTCATATTACCCAGTGCTTGAAGAGATGAAAGGGAATCAGAAAATATTACAAAATGGTCATCATCAGATTCCTGAATATAATTTAAGGCAAGTTCATTTGCCTTAAGTTCAGCTGAAAAGATAGAGGCCTTGTCAGGCAGGCGGCTCTTTATGCTGTGTTTGTGGACAACAGCTGCTGCAGTTACTTTATCTCCATCTTTAGAACCATTTGTGTATATATGTTGAAAGTTACTGTATTTCGATTTAATTTCATTAAATTTGCTTTGAAAGACAGTAGGGTCTGTACTGGATGTGTCACTATTACAAAGATCGAAAATACTACAAAATAAACTCTCTTTTATATACATCGCTTACGAAATAAAACAACACACCATACAGCTTATACAAAATCACTCTGGGTGGCGCGATTGACCATGGTGCATCTATCTAGTCGCAGTGGCACTCAACTGCATTACACGGATATAACTTAATGCGGTGTTTTTATTCCAGAGGTATTAGCCTTGTGAAATGATATGGTCAGATATTGGAACCCGGTAACTGAACAGAAGTAATCGTTACTTCTATTTAGCAAACGGGTTTCAATTTTTACCAATTTTGACAAAGTTTTATTTCTTTTGCCCTTGTTTAAGTAAAAAGTCATGCCTAGTCCTTGGTATAAGTCGCACACACAATTGCGGGTCTTTTGTTCAAGGTCATGCAGTTTTCATGTCCATTCCATAACTCCTACACCGCTTGAGATAATGAGATGAAACTGAATTTGCATGTGTTTTCAAAGGACCGTGTGGTGACATGTTTGTTTTCATTCCAATAACGATGTTCAACAAGTTCAGATAATGAGATGAAACTATGTGTTTATGTGTCATTAATATAGGGTGTGCACAACAATAATGTTCGGTCTAAAGCTTAAGGTCAATATCATGTTTTATTTCTGTTCTTAACTTCTAAACTCCCGAGAACACTGTATACCACTGATATGTGTAAGCAGACTATGTGTTGAACACCAAATACCAGGTCATGCTTTGATTATGCCAAGTGCAGCTAGTTAGCGGAGGATCGACATTTGCTTTAAAGGAAAATAAGAGCTGAACATTGAAGGAAATCAAAAAATATTTTCTAATACAGCTTTACTTGTAGTAAGGATGCTTGGTTTATTCGGGAGCTAGTGTGACCCAGTGGAGAGATGGTTACACTTGACATCCGAAGATCACTGGTTCGAGCCACGTCAATGCCATTGAGCTGCTTCTGTGTTTTCTTGCGCAAGACAATTTCCTTTGGCTTTGTCCGTCAGATACCCGTTAATTGGGTGGTCCAAAATATCAGAGATTATCCTCCTAGCATGTTAAACAACAATTAGAATCTGTTTGGTAGTAATAGTAGGGCTGGGTTCCAGCATCCCTATATATCCTTCCCTTCTTACTGGAGTGGCTCTAAATAACCATAATGGGTTCATGAAGGTTAAACAGCAGTTCAACTCTGTTGTTTTTTGTGCATATTATTGATGGAATGAATCATGTCTTCCTCACGTTATTTTCATTGTTACAGGTATGAGAGTCATTGTAACCGTTAGAGCATCCTCAGCCTCTCTTGTTGTGCAGTATTGCCTGATGAAATAATAGCATACAATAATAGCCACTCAACTCTTATTGACAATTATACTTATCATACATCAATAAATATCACATTGTAAAAGTGTGCAATGGAAACACCCTTTTTCTCACTTTCTTTAACGTTTTCAACAATAAAAATAATCGAGTATTGGAAATGCCCACAAATCGACGGCAAGATTTACCCAGGGTAGACAAAGATCCCGAGTATTTTCAAAGGTATTGCACTTTGGGAGGTTTGTGTTTACTGTTTGGGTGTGGTTACACAAATAATTACTGCTTCACCTTAGCTGTTAAATGGAATGGCATAAACGGCCCTTTTGAAGTTTTGTGCATGTTTTATTTTTTTGAAATGGAATGTATTTACAGGTAGGGAATTTTTTCCATTTGCAGTCAACTGTCGGCCGATTAAATAACAGTTTCAATCGTTCCATATCACGTTGACAATATTATAAAAAGAAAATGGGTGCTACAATGAATCTTGTCAAACGATGAAAAACGGTGGAAATGCAAAATGTCTTGATGACACTAATACTTTTCTGAATTAACTTCATATGAAATGCTTATATTAGAAAGAAAATAATGTTCGTCTTGAATATTTTAAATATACAGTAAATTATGCTCAGGATTATATTGCGGTAGAATAAAGGTGGTGTCACGGTGTTGAAGTTCTTTTGCTATTTTTATATTTTAGCTATGGTCATGTGACAAATTATCATGTGATCGTAGACTACTTTCTTAGATGTTGACAGAGGTCAATGTAATGGACTCTAGGAGAGATTGTTTTACAATATCGCGGACTTATGCGCAGCGGGCACAGATTTGTATCGCAAAACGGCGAATATTATATTAACATAAAAAATATATATTATATAAACTTTATAAACCCTGATACAATACGCGATGTTCATAAACGTCCAATGCCTTGCACAATTTTCTCATTTTGAATTGAATTACAGTACTGTATGAGCTACCAACTCAAACATCATTCTAAGCATATTCAAGTATGGCATAAAAGTCTAGCGTTCGCATCGCATGCGGGAGGTCGTATGTTGAAACTCCGGCCGGGTCATACTAAAGACTTGATAAAAAAAGGGTACTAGTAGCCCAATTCAATATTTCTTCTCTTTTAATTTCATGACAGTGGTGTGACTTCTCACTTCATGACTTCATTTCTTCATGACTTCAAACATGATTAGTACAGATTAGTACAGGTTCATAAAAAAAAAAAAATATCACCCCAGATGTAAATAACTACACGGTTTGATTCATTTATGGTAGCACATAATCAGCAATAAATTCGTTGTTAAATAGATAAGCCAATGATACCATATAGTTTGTTTGTTTGTTTGTTTGTTTGTATGGTGTTTTAGGTCTTTTTCAACACATGTAAGGTTATATATGACGGCAATCTCCACGCAGAGTTATCGTTCCTTGCACTCACATATATCTCTGCTAACAACTAAATTACAAGATTTTGGTAAAACCTGTTAAATTGGAATGTGTTTGCCTGAAACTTATTTATTTCTTGTGTAAATATAATTTTCAGAATATCTGCAAATTAGATGTTGCACGATTTGAAATAATGCATGAAAACAATTTAGTTTTAATCGGGACTATTTTACTACAAAAATAATACGTACTTAAGTCTACTCAATCGAAACGCATATGTAAACATTTCAAACCGAAGCTCGATAGCAGAAAATAACTAAAAACAATTAACTCATTGAAATAAAAATTGAAATTATTTAATATAGGTCTATATTATATCTTTGCAGATCACGCAAAAGGATTTATTATAAACATCGTCATACCTTTTTGAATAATCACGTGACCTAACCGTTCGCCCTACTTCCTTTGACGTTGACAGAGTCAAATGAAAAACGAGTGTACTGTGGGTAGAGATTGATATGACGGTCGATATTTTGACTCGCTGAATCGAGGGGACACAAACCTGTCTATTCACTATTGACGGTTGTCAGCAACAGAAACCGCGATAATAATCCCCGAGGTGACAATCAGATGCGTGGAACTTCTGACAACCGAAGACGGATCGACTCTAATAGAAGCACACCCCGCTCTGATAGTGCTAATGACCATGGTCCGTCTAGGCAGAATGCACCTACTGGTCGTCCAAGTACTGGTACTACTACTAGCAACAGTGAACGAACCGGACGGAACAGTGGTAACCAAAGCGAAAGCAGTAACAGGCGTTGTGGTGGATACAGAGGGAGATTTTAGATGCGTGCCGGGTTTTGGAACGTTCGAGGATGGAACATTAATGTAGAAAGTGACAATTACTCTCTTAGATCCTCATGTGTTAATCATTTAGACCTTGATATTATAGGAATTGCTGAGACCCATCTAACGGGAAAAGCTGGTTTAGAGCTAGATGGATATCGCTGGTTTGGTAATAACCGTAAGAACATACATATCCGTGCTAAAACGGGTTCCGGTGGAATTGGTTTCTTTATTCGAAACGATATTTTTAATACGTTTAATATACATGTTTTAGACTTTTCCACAGAAGGTAAACTGTGGTTAAAGATGCAATATAAATTTCAGAATGTTACGGTATTTCCATGTGTTTGCTACATTCCACCAGAAAACTCAAGTCGTAGTGTTGATGTCCATGACTTTTTTGATTCTCTGTTGGCTGATATATACACTTATCAAAATGATGGTGTAGTTTATTTATGTGGTGATTTTAACAGTCGTTGTGGTGACATACCTGATTTTATTGCTGGTGTAGACACGATTTGTGATCGTAATGTTGTCGATTTTCAGACAAATGCTTACGGAGATATTTTAATTTGATATGTGCATGCTTAATGGGCGAAACTTTGTTGGCAACGATTTTACCTCTGTTTCTGTCAAAGGCTGTTCTGTGGTTGACTATTGTTTAGTCAGCTACGAGCACCTTTCACTATTTGAAGAGTTTAAAGTCACACGAACTGTTGATCTTATAATTCAAGTTATGCAAGTGTCCTCGCTCCATCTGGCTTTCCAGACCACTCAGTTCTTACTTGGAGCATAAACCTTGGATTTTCTATCATGATCCTCGTGTTCTGGATTCTGGTATATATAATCAGTTTGATAGGTTTAATTAATGCTAAAGCGGTTCCAGACACGTTTCTATCAGATCAAGAAGTTGTATTTCTAGTTAATACAACAATAACAGACTTGGAACGCAGCTTTCGTACACAAGAGGATATTGATATAGCATTTGACGGGTGGTTTGATCTTGTTAAAACACATATGTACGCAAAATTGCCTTACAAGTCTGTACGATTTGGATGCCATAATAAAAGAAGAAGGACTGGAAAGCCATGGTGGAGTGCTGAACTTTCAAATTTATGGAATAACGTTTGTCAGCTAGAGAAAATACGGTTACAAACTAGCAATGTCCGAGAGGTACAGAGGTCGAAGCATCTTTTTTGATACAAGATGCAATCTGATATTCTTGAGGAAGTACACGCCGACCAAACTCAGTTTTGGAAGTCGATAGGTAAGATCGGCATTAATCAAACTAAGAAACGTGTTATCCCTATGGAGGTACTCTTGGACGACGGTACTTTGTCAACAAATGTAAAAGATGTTCTATATAAATGGGAACGGGATTTTAGTAATCTTTTTAATTCTAGTAATGTAATAGTTCCTGAAATTGATGATTATACGTTCTCCCGGTCTGACAACGGCCATACCAATATTGCATTGGATAATCATATTTCGTTGTTCGAAGTTAAAAAAGCTATTGACGATTCCAGAAGGGGTAAAGCTTTTGGTTTTGATTTAATACCGGCGGAGGTATTACAAAATGAAACGTCAGTATTGTTTCTGCATGTTTTATTCAATATCTGTTTCGATACTGGTGTAGTTTCCACCCTATGGGGGAAAGGTATTATTAGTCCTATCCCAAAGACAAGTACCGCTGATCCAAGAGACCCACTATCATACAGAGGCATTGCGCTCGCATCATCAATGTATAAATTATATAGTTCAATTTTGAATACTAGACTAACCGTATGGTCGGACTTAAATGACAAGATTACTGATGAGCAAAACGGTTTCAGAAAAAAACGTAGCACTATTGATCATTTATCCTCTTTAACGAATACAATAGATACTAGAAAAAGGTTAAAGTTATCAACATTCTGTGCATTTATTGACTTTCGAAAAGCATTTGATTTCATAAATAGGGATAAGCTTTGGAAACGTCTACAGGATACTGGTTTTTCATGTAAAATGTTGACAGCAATTATGTCATTATATACATCTGTCTCTGCGTGTGTAAGAATCAATAATACTTCTACTAACTGGTTTAGTGTCTATTCTGGACTGCGGCAGGGGTGCTCCCTGTCGCCAATTGTCTTTAATTTGTTTATTAATGATTTGACTTTAAGAATCAAAGCGCTTGGTAGATGTATAGAGCTGTGTCTGTATATTGTTATATGCTGATGATATTGTTTTAGTTGCCAATAATGAAGAGGACTTACAGTGTATGCTACACGAGCTTAACGAATGGTGTAACACAAATGATATGTCTGTAAATAACAAGAAAAGTGGCGTTGTTCATTTTAGACCAAACTCTGTTTTAAAAAACGGACTTTTCCTTTAACTGTGGAAATGATAGTATTGATGTTGTAGATCGATATGTTTATCTTGGTTTAACATTAAGAGAGCATTTAGATTATAATATTATGGCTAAGGTCATTTCCCAGAGAGCAAGTCGCGCTTTAGGTTTACTGATCGCTAAATACAAAAGTATAGGCGGAATGCCATTATGACGTGTTTACAAAGTTCTATGATTCTCTTGTTTCATCCGTTATATCATACGGTGCTGCAATATGGGGATCGAAGACATTTTCTTGTATTAAAGCAATACAAAATAGAGCCATGCGGTTTTATTTAGGAACTGGCAAATATACACCTAAAGCTGCCATAGAAGGAGATATGGGCTGGGTTCCATCTTATATTAAACACTGGAAATGTATTTGTAACCATTGGAGTCGTAATTTACACACAGCATCTTCTAGGATAAACAAACATATTTTTATTTGGGCCTATAATAAAGCAACTCGATCTTGTAATAATTGGGTTTATGTTATTACCGAAAGGTTTAAGGAGATTGGTCACAATACTTATTCTGATATATCTGTTCCCTTTCCAAAGACTAAATGTATAGACGATGTGACTGGAGCCTTAATGGATCAGCATGTTTTAAAATGGAAAAATAGTTTTAACAAAGTAAAAGGTGTAAATGGAGTAGGTAAAAACAAGTTGAGAACGTATAGATTGTTTAAATCTGAATATATTGTTGAACCTTATTGTACAATAATACTACCATTAAAGCACAGGTCTGCATTTGCCAAATTTAGAAGTGGGTTCACACCCTTACGAATTGAAACTGGTCGATATGAAAATCAACGCTTTTGTCCATTTTGTGTTCAAGAGGTTGAGGATGAAAAAATGCTATTTTAAAGTGCAGCATGTATGTTGACATCAGAAAGGTCTTGTTAGACAAGGCATATTCTTTTTGTCCGGATTTTGTAAATTTAAACGATATGGACAAAATGATTTACATGTTTTCCAATAAGGAGATGATTCGGTTAAGTGCCAAAACCTGTTTTAACAACGGAATGCTGTTTTATATACATAGTAAATAGCAGTTCTCTGAAAATTATAAAGCATGTTGTCTGTTTTACAATTCATGGTATATAATATGCCTAATATTTACATAAATATATATAATTTTTTAATACATGTTTTGTTTGCTGTGGTTTAACTATGTTTTAACTATAAACTAAATTTGTATGCATTTATAAAGCATTTATAATGCATCTATAATCATAATTTTAGAATCCTAATATATGTCTTCTATGGTGTATTAAGCGTGGGGACTGCCCTATCTAATATAACCATGGTTGAAATACATATATGGGGAAAAAAAAGCTATGCAATTGATCCCTTTAGGGTATTGCTTCAGTAGTAAGTCTGATGTGTGACACGGCTGGTGCAATATATCCAGGACCAATCGAATAAGTTAAATGTCTATCATATTGTTTTTATTGTTGTGAATGTGAAATTTAATTGCATATAGTCTCTTGTAATTCTTTTAGAATGGCATAGTTAAAATCATGTGTAATGTTTTATTGTATATACTATTGTACTATGACGAGACTTTAATAAACTATAAAACTATCTTCCATCACACCCTCACGGCAAAGTTCGAGCAGGTCTAGGTTAACCTGACAGTAACTGTTCGTATATTATTTCAAATATTAGATTTAGTATTTGTTAGACATCAACACTATACGTGTAAGAAAAATCTGCTATATACAGCTACATATAAATCCCTTAATAGCAGATATTGCTAACTCTCACTAAATAATATGTTTTAATTGTCGATCAAATAAAGTTTTCGTCAGGTTAAATTTCTAAATAGAATAATTATCCTGTAATTAATCATGCTTGATTGGACATTTGCGGGTAGAACGCGCCGTTCTTGTGAAAACATTCGTCGAGGAGTTGAGAAAAAGCAGGCGCTTTTATTACCCCGATATCCGCTCTGGCGGCAATAAAGGATCAATTAAAAGTAATAAAAGTGATGTTTATATGGGTTTACACGATGCATTTGGCAACAGCTTTTTTTATTATTATTATTAGTTCAACTGCTAGATGTGTTTTGTAAGTGTTCATGAATACAGTAGACTGTTTTTAAGTACAAATAGTCAAATACGAAAAACAAAAAGTGCGTGTGATTTTTAGGAATAGTTACAAACTAGAATTTATTATCGATCGGTATGTACACTTTTAATTAAAAAATAAATAAAGAATTAACAATCGTGCATATAGATGTGTACTGTGTGTAGATATTGTTTTCTATAAATTATAATGCAGTAAGTGAAAATCGTATTTCTAATTGAATAATCTATACATTTGTGATGCAACAAACTGAATTTTTTCTGACAGAAAAGTAACACACTGAATACTTTTGTTTTTTAAAACTAATGCGTATAATCATAGATCTACATACTCCCTATCCATGGTATAATCAGTGTACACAAACACACTTGTTTAAGCAAACAAATACCAATACGATGTCTTTACAAAATAGCTTATTTCTCATCTAATATAGTATTCATCAACATTCCATTGGATTATATCTCTTAAATATATGTCTTCCCTGCCATGTGGATAATTTTCGGCAGAAAGAAACGATATTTATGAATTAAGATAATATTTCAGCAGAACGTGTAAACAAATACATGGCCCGTCGTAAAGAAAAAATCCATTGATAGTGAGTCGTTAAAAAGCTTATTTCTCATTTATCATAGCATTTTTCGAATACGGTTTGCATATAATTGTTCGTTATATGCAATTTTTTCGATATGGAGTGAATTTCTTTAGCAAGAAAACGGTTTTCATAACTTATAGATACTTTTTCATTAAATCGTGTGATTGTGGTAATCACACGACTACGTGTGAATCCCACAACGCCAGTTAAATTCACACGCGTGGACTATCAGTAGGTGTACCGGAAGTAAATGAAATCCCATTGAGTCCAATGCAATATTGACAAAGCTTTCTAGTTAGCCATTTTTCAAAATAAAGTTCAAACTATGATTCACTTACATGTTCTTAGTCATGAGACCTGCCTCTCTAGAAAACTGCTGAGAATAGTAGGGGTCATGTGGCATATAAGAAAATAAAATTCTGATCTTTGTTGATACCGTGAACAAACTGCATTCATTCGGCACCTCTTAAATGTGTTCTACTTTCACTTTCAAAACTGTCAAGTTGATAAATAAAATCATCATACAACCATGCAAATGGTTTTAAGCTATCACAAACAAGTCAATAAAGTCATTTCAGCCAGAAAAACAGGCCTTAAATACTCAAAAATACCTTTTATCACAAAATAAGTTAGGGATTATATATTTGGGAACTCCTTTCGACTACACCAGGCATGAATACCATAGTGATTTACTTCCGGTACACCTGTAGGGCGTGTATTACCAAGCGACACCGGTCCATTCCGGTGTTTCACCGTTTCGGTCCGTAAGGTGTCAGACCGGTGAAAATCAGCCCATTCAATGCAATATAGGCTATATTTGGAGCTCAGTCACATGTTCCACAACATTCGTTCGCTTAAATACACTTTTATTCTGTGAATTAAACACATTTGGCTAGCAAACGGTCCCATCTCTGGAATAAAACACCGATCCAGTTTTTCAACATTTCGCGTCATTCATTCACACTATGCGTATTTTGAAATAAACATCTGTCAAAACCACATCTCTACCTAACCTCTGTGCTTATACTCTCCAAACAAATAATCCTGACAAACACAGTAAAATACTTACTATTCATGACAACAGACATACTACTTTAACCTCAGGTTAGATTTAGCAATGAAATAAAACTAATCTTGGGAAAAACACATGCAAACTAGAAACTTTGGATTTTTTCAAGAAACTATTTTAGCACCCTACGACCCGGAAGTACTTCCTGACTGGTCTGACACCGTAAGAGTGAATCGTACCACCGGTGTAGTTGTTAAAAATATATATTATTTTAAAAAGTAGTTTATATGTCCACGATAAGATTATATTTTATAAAACAAGTTTAAAATAATTATTAAGGATTGTTATTATGTCATTTTGCAATTGTAGAATTTATATTGTTGTGATAAAATATTGAAGAAGATTTTAATTTAACACCGTAACTACAATGACGGAATTTGATTGGACGAGACTTTTGACTCTGTTAATTAACAATGCAGGTGCATCCATATTTATAGGTGCACCTGTAAAATTGTAGGTGTACCTATATATTTTATAGGTGCACCTATATATTGTATGGGTGCATATGGGAAGCCATAACCGTCAAAATGTGGATATTTACAAACCATTCAATGACAGGCCATTTAATTCAGCATGAAGTGATTTGATGACGTACATATTGATTCGATGCGACGTATTAACTCGGTTCATTCGTTACAAAGTGAATTGATACGGTTCACAGTGAAATGATACGGTGTAAAATTTCAAACCATACGACGCAAAGTCATTTGATGACGTACATATTGATTCGATGCGACGTGTAAACTCGGTTCATTCGTTACAAAGTGAATTGATACGGTTCGAAGTGAAATGATACGGTGTAAAATTTCAAACCATACGACGCAAAGTCATTTGATGACGTACATATTGATTCGATGCGACGTGTAAACTCGGTTCATTCGTTACAAAGTGAATTGATACGGTTCGAAGTGAAATGATATGGTGTAAAATTTCAAACCATACGACGCAAAGTCATTTGATGACGTACATATTGATTCGATGCGACGTGTAAACTCAATTCATTCGTTTCAAAGTGAATTGATACGGTTCAAAGTGAAATGATACGGTGTAAAATTTCAAACCATACTACGCAAAGTCATTTGATGACGTACATATTGATTCGATGCGACGTGTAAACTCGGTTCATTCGTTACAAAGTGAATTGATACGGTTCGAAGTGAAATGATATGGTGTAAAATTTCAAACCATACGACGCAAAGTCAATTGATGAAGTACATATTGATTCGATGCGATGCAAACGCAATCCGTTCGACAGAAACTGATTTCATCACGTGCAAAGTGAAACGGTGCGACATCTGGCGGCGATATTTGCCACATCACTTGCATGGTTATTTCCCCTACATAATATATGATAAATCAAAGTACTAAATGTACTGAGAATGCAAAGTTTGATAGGAAAGACTGTATGGATATTTGCACGATCAAATTTCCATAAATTTTACATAGTTTTAGCCAACTTGGCGATCTTTGGCGACCTACCAAAATCTTAGAGGGTCAATCCATTCCAAATATATTGTGATCAATTGTCATTAAACTGTTTCAATTCTAGATTAGAATATTTTTTTATGAAATTGCTGATGGATAGACAGATTTGTGTTTTATGGCCAAACTGTCACTCAAGATGACCTCCATGTCTAAAATTGTCATTTACAGAGTGGCGTGTATTAAGTAGTCTTCCGGGAACAAGATGCACAAGAGGGCCTGTATCACTCTACTGGCTTGAATAGTCTAAGGCCTACCGAAAAACATTTTTTTTTTAAATCAAAGGCTATAACTCTGATGTGTCTAGTCTGATGTGACTGGTTTTGAACTTGTCCAAGTTTAGTGGCGTAACCTAGTAAACGTCTTTTGCTGCAGGGACAAATAACTTAAGAAGAGGCACTACCCGTTGATTCAACTTCCCTATGTCTGTCCCACACATTGAAAAGAAACTTTACTGTAGTATTTACTAAAAAATAAAATACAAATTTATTGGTGGAAAGACGAATTGAAATTGACTATAAGTAAATACATGGGTAAAAGTGACCATAATTTTGATAAATAAACAAGAAGGAGAAGAAACAGAACAGAACCTAGCTGGACGAAGTAGGTTAAAATGCTGCAGCCATGTGCTGTTTCAAACGGTGTCCGGTTGGGGCCAGATGCAATGTCGCATTGTCGTGGGCAACAATGCGACACCCGACAATGCGACATCGCGACTTTGCGATATGACAATGCGACATTGCGATACGACAACTCGACATTGAGATAGACAACGCTACATTGCAATACGACATCATATTGCAATGTCGCGACAACGCAATGCAATGTCACGACAACGCAACATTGCAATACAATTATGTCGCGATGTCGTATTGCAATGTAGCGTTGTCGTGACATTGCATTGCGTTGTCGCGACATTGCAATATGACATCGCAACATAATTGTCGCGATGTCGTGACATTGCATTGCGTTGTCGCGACATTGCAATATGACATCGCGACAATTATGTCGCGATGTCGTATTGCAATTTAGCGTTGTGGTATCTCAACGCGATGTCGCGTTGTCGTGACATTGCATTGCGTTGTCGCGACATTGCAATATGACATCGTATTGCAATGTAGCGTTGTCGTATCTCAATGTCGAGTTGTCGTATCGCAATGTCGCATTGTCATATCGCAATGTCGCGATGTCGCATTGTCGGGTGTCGCATTGTTGCCCACGACAATGCGACATTGTATCTGGCCCCAACCGGACACCGTTTGAAACTGCACATGGCTGCAGCATTTTAACCTACTTCGTCTAGCTAGTTTCTGTTCTGTTTCTTGTTGTTGTTGTTGATCAAAATACCCGTCTATTTACTTATAGTCAATTTCAATTCTTCTTTCCAGCAATAAATTTGTATTTTATTATTTTTAGTAAATACTACAGTAAAGTTTCTTTTTAATGTGTGGGACAGACATAGAGAAGTTGAATCAACGGGTAGTGCCTCTTGTTAAGTTATTTGTCCCTGCAGCAGAAGACGTTTTCTAGGTTACGCCACTGAACTTGGACAATTTCAAAACCAGCTGCATCAGACTAGACACATCAGAGTTATAGCCTTTGATTTTTTAAACAAGAAATCCGTGGATTCACATGTCTCGCCTAACGGGGGATAGACTTAAAACGGTCAATGATGCTTAAATGAGGTTGTAAACATTTTAGTAACTAAAAACAATGGAGTTTGCCGTTTGCTGAGATGACATTTAAGTGCATTTGTTTAAAAGTAAAATGCCATTCTATTAAAAACAAGAGGCCCAAGAGGGCCTGTGGATGCTCTACTGGCTAAAACGGCTCTTACATCAAGGGTTGTCGACATAAAATTCCCATCAGTACTTTTTTTAAAACATTGCAAAAAGAACAGGGATAGGATGGCCTTAGATCGCTCACCTGGTAATCATATGCAATAAGTCTGCTGTGTCTAGTCTGGCATGGGTATTTTTTAAATTGTCCCACTTCTATGAATGAAATTTTATAAAAATGGGGCGGGGTGGTGGGCTGGGGGGTTATATTAACATTCTTAACAAATATGGTAAAGATCAGATAAAAAAAGTAAATACAGATTTAACAAAGGAAATACAATATAGCATTTTTCAACAAATCAAGGGCCATAACCTGTCGTTACTAACAAGATCTAGCTGGTTTTCGAACTTGTCCGAGATTTCATTGATATACCGCGATTTGCACAACTAGACATAATACTGAGGCTTCCTGCCAAATGTTATAGAAAGTTTAGGAGGAGTAGCGCCGACAAGAAATTTAAATGTGAAAGTGCCATAACTCCTTCATAAAACGGCGAACTGGAAAAAAGCGTGATATGCACAATTAGACATCTTACCGATGCTTCTTGCCAAGTTTCGTCGAAATCCAACAAGGCTTTAGGAGGAGTAGAGCCGACAAGAAATTTAAAAGTAAAAATGTCAAGGGGCCATCAAAAATCAACGAACCGAAAAAAAAAATGAAATAAAAAAAAAAAAAAATATATATATATATAATTTTTTTTTTTAAAACAGCAACAAAAAAACAACAATAAAAAACATTTAAAACAATAAATCAATAAATATATCAAATACAAAAAAAAACACAAAAAAAGTAATAAATAAAAATAATAAAAAAATAAATAAAATATATATATATATATATTTAAAACAAACTTAGACAAAAAACAAAGTACAAATAATAAAAAAATATACTATTAAACAATAAAAAAAAAGGCAAAACATCTGGTAAAGTTTGCATTTATTAACTAAATCAAGGGCCATAACTCCGCTGTTACCAGTCTGATCTGGCTGGTTTTCGAACTTGTGCGAGCTTTCATTGATATTAACAATATGTTAAAGTTTTGTAAAGATCGGATGAAAAGTGAAGGCCCTTGGCCAGTAGAGCTCTTTGCTTGGAGGGTCAAGGTTACTTTCACGTTTGCTTTGTCACGTTGTGATATACCACTCAAGATACAACTATAAGCAAAGTTTTAAAGGTCTAGTGCATACAGTTTGTGAAAAAGTGACCTAAATGCAAAAGTTGAACCTAAATATTATTAAGTTATCTGCCCTTTGCTTGGAGGGTAAAGGTCACTTCCACATTTGCTTTGTCACGTTGCGATGTACCACCCAAGATACAACTACAAGCAAAGTTTGAAAGGTCTAGTGCATACAGTTTGTGAGAAAATGACCTAAACGCAAAACTTGAATGTTGACGCCGCCGCTGCCGCCGCCGCCGCTGCCGCCGCCGCCGCCGCCGGAAAAGCAACACCTATGTCTCTTTTTTTCTTCGAAAAGGCGAGACAAAAACTGTTTTCCGGCCTTAGACTATTCAAGCCAGTAGAGTGATACAGGCCCTCTTGTGCATCTTGTTCCCGGAAGACTACTTAATACACGCCACTCTGTAAATGACATAATTTTAGACATGGAGGTCATCTTGAGTGACAGTTTGGCCATGAACACAAATCACAAATCTGTCTATCCATCAGCAATTTCATAAAAAATATGCTAGTCTAGATTTGAAACAGTTTAATGACAATTGATCACAATATATTTGGAATGGATTGACCCTCTAAGATTTTGGTAGGTCGCCAAAGATCGCCGAGTTTGCTAAAACTATGTAAAATTTATGGAAATTCGATCGTGCAAATATTCATACAGTCTTTCCTATCAAACCTTGCATTCTCAGTACTTTTGGTACTTTGATTTATCATAATATATATATATGTTATGTAGGGGAAATAACCCTGCAAGTGATGTGGCAAATATCGCCGCCAGATGTCGCACCGTTTCACTTTGCACGTAATGAAATCAGTTTCTGTCGAACGGATTGCGTTTGCATCGCACCGACTGTGTTTTCGCCCGATCATTTTACTTACCACCAGACTAAATGTGTTTGCGTTAAACTGATTCATAATGCATCATGCTGATTTACTTTGTTCTGTATCACTTCACATTTTTCGATGAATCGTTTAAGTTTTCATCGTACCGACTTGTATTTGATTGTATTGCATTAGTTGTTTTGTCAAATGGTTTGTCATTGCACTGAATGATTTCTATTTGCGTCGTATGGTTTGAAATTTTACACCGTATCATTTCACTTCAAACCGTATCAGTTTACTTTGTAACGAATGAACAGAGTTTACACGTCGCATCGAATCAATATGTACGTCATCAAATGACTGCGTCGTATGGTTTGAAATTTTACACCGTATCATTTCACTTCGAACCGTATCAGTTCACTTTGTAACGAATAAACCGAGTTTATACCGTATCATTTCACTTCGAACCGTATCAATTCACTTTGTTAAGAATGAACCGAGTTTACACGTCGCATCGAATCAATATGTACGTCATCAAATGACTTTGCGTCGTATGGTTTGAAATTTTACATCGTATCATTTCACTTTGAACCGTATCAATTCACTTTGTAACGAATGAACCGAGTTTACACGTCGCATCGAATCAATATGTACGTCATCAAATGACTTTGCGTCGTATGGTTTGAAATTTTACACCATATCATTTCACTTTGAACCGTATCAATTCACTTTGTAACGAATGAACCGAGTTTACACGTCGCATCGAATCAATATGTACGTCATCAAATGACTTCATGTTGAAATAAATGGCCTGTCATTGAATGGTTTGTAAATATCCACATTTTGACGGTTATGGCTTCCCATAGGTGCACCTACAATTTTAAGGGTGTACCTACAATTGTACAGGTGCACCAATAAAAGGTATAGGTGCACCTATACTTTTTATAGGTGTACCTACACTTTTTTTATAGGTGCACATACATCTGTAGTTTTGACCCCGATCGTACACCATGCAAGTGTACCAAAAGTCAAATGGACGTATGTATCACGCAGGAAAAGCTGTTGTACTCTGTCCCATTCCTCAGCGACAATAAAGACCACATATCCAAACAATAGATACTATAGACTCTTCCCGTCAAAGCCCCCCCCCCCCCCCCCCCCCACCCCACCACCCACAAAAAATCTACCCACTTCAAAACCACCATACGTCGATACTTTCACGCATTTTATTTTCGGGTCCGAATATTCATGGATATGTTAGGGGATATTTGTGGATGTTTTTTCGATTTTTTGGGACGAAAAACATTGCGGGGTGGGGGAGATGCTTAAAACTAAGACACACACACACCCAAAGCCATCTCGCTGAAACCGGGGTATGCTTATTTTGTTGTTGAAAGGATGAAAAACTACATTCATTTCAATAGCACATATTGTTCAGTTTTTATTTTATTGTACGATTTACATGGATAAGATATATGACACTTATTTCTATTTCCAGAGAATTGAACTGAAACTAGTGGGCATCATAATGACAAAGAATTTATTATCGTCGATACGTCGCATTAGTGTGGAGAAATCACCACTAAAAATCCACCGAAGATATTCAACAACAAGCAGTCCGCAGGCTACACTAAACTCAGTTGATTCGACATCAATCCACTCCTTTCGTACAGCCCTACTTTATAGTCAATGGTTGCAGTATTTTAATGTAACCCAAGATCCTTCAATTATATCTTCGGAAAGAAACGTCAATTCAGCATGATCTTCAGCAAATAGTGTTTTACATAAGGCAATCTTAGACCTAGCGAGGTTCCATTGAAACCCAATAATCAGAATTCTTATTACTATTACCCCCCACCCCACCCCACCCCACCCTCCCATAGTACAATATGCTATTCCTTAAACGCCCCCTATACATATTTCTAATTCCCATGACTCCACCAACATAGATAGAGACTTAGAAACTCTTACAAAATCACAATCAACTTAATGAACCAAAAGTCTCGACTGCCGGGTCCTCTTCTAGTAGATTACATCCATAGACACAATTTAAATATAATCACAAAACCCTACAAAAACTGCAATCCAAAAGACAAACAAGTTAAACACATTTTCAACAATGACTAATGCAATTAATACCATATTCTTTAATGCTGGAGGTAAACAGAGTGACATTAAACTCGTTATAGACTTAAATCCAGATAGTGACATCCTTTGTATACAGGAAACAAAAT
>JAWPHD010018317.1:0-40456 GCA_037043455.1 Cyrtodaria siliqua | reverse complement strand
TTTTATCAATTTACTCGCAGTGTATGACACATTATACCAGTTTATCAATATAAACGACTGAGGTAATAGTTCTTAAGGAGAAAACATTATTATTATGCAATTCAAATGATTGTTTTTACTATTTCTCAAACCTCCGTTTTAGGAAAGGTACACAATAGTTCAACAATAATTAAGAAGAACACACTTTAATAGATGTTTGGTGTGTTTTGATGCGTGAAAACTTATAAAGCAGAATTTAAGATTGCCGTGTGTCCCTTAAGTTTGCTCTTTTGCACGTTTAAAACACACAGTTCACGTTGTAAACAAGATCTTCAACCTCGTTCAACCAGCATTTCTCAGATGTTAAATGTAGTCTGTACTAGTCTCGGCCAACTAGATCGTATCATGCATATGTCTTACTTGCATATATCGGTCTGGGCAGATTAGGCCAATTAAAGCGCCCACTAGCGATTAGTCCAATTTATTCGCGCGTTTTTCAGGCGTGCATAAATTGACGTTTTCGTGACGTCATGTTGTAAATAAACGTACAACGTCAATTGTTGATGCACCGGTTACCATTTTTGACGTCACATGCTGCTTCTCAAAAGTTGAAAGTAAGAAAGTATTGTGAAATTAATTTAGAAATAAGTGTTTTGAAAGTCTCGTTGAATCTCTCAAAATCTCGCCAAAATCGCCCAAAACGCCCAAAACGAGAGGGCGATTTTAAACGTCCTATTTTCCCAAGGCCCTGGTTCTGGATCCGTGTAGCATAGCGTAACAAAGAAATCAGAAGCGGGCCGGGTGACCGAGGCTAAGTCTGTACCTAAATATTGAGCTACCCGGGTCATACACATACGTCAATGTTAAATGTAGTCTGTACCTAAATATTGAGCTACCCGGGTCATACACATACGTCAATGCTGATTTACATATGTCTGTATTTATTATAATGGAATGAAGTGGGATTTAAAGCTCCTCCAATAATTATTGTCGAAGTCACATTTCCTAGAAGCCTTACACAGTGTATACAATAAATATACTCTCAGTACATTTGAAAACGCAACACTTGGTATGTTTTGAATTTCTAGAATGGTACTGAAGTCCTAGCGCAAAATATGTTTTAACTGAAAGAAGTAGGGCAACTCTTATGCAACTGTTTATGGCCATATCTTAACCTTTGGGACAAAGAGACCTGTCACTAACATAACATACTATCCTGATTTGAACAAAAAACAGCGGACTAAAAATAATCGAAAATCAAAACAGTTTCGTTTATAAATGTACTGAGTATATACATGCAGTTTTGTCTTTATTATAGTAGTAAACAGTGTCCCGTTTTGCCAAGTTGTGAACGCAGATTAATCAACTACCGCTCCAACTTGTCTTTACAATAAAAAGGCACAAGGGTCACATTAATAAAACTCTTAATAACGCGTTTTATAAAAACGTTAATGACATTTGGCACATAGTAATGACATTCTCAAACATTCATTTCAATTCATTTAAAAGCAAAAGTAGATACAAAAAACGAACAGGAAAAGTAGCATTCAAGGACGACAGTCAACCACAAACACACACAGAAACAAGAACGACTTTAAAGATGAATACAAGGCAAGATAAGACGTCACAAACACAAAAGGGTTGACAATAGGGCTACCGCCTTGGAACGGTCAGTGGAACAAAGGGCCGCTGGGTTTTAAACCAGATTCTAGGGTGCACCAAACCTCGCTCTTACCCTATTTGCATCCCAATAAACGAGACAGTGTACATGTACAAGATATCCCCACCGGGTTATATACTCGGTAAAAAAAAGTTTTGGACCAGAGTATATAAAGTCATATAAAAATAAAATTAGTGGACAAAATTTAAGTATCTTTTTTTAGTAACCAAGGTCTACCCTACCCGGTTAATTTGGTACCAGAAACATTAAATTCCAAACAAGATTTTGATTTTAAAAAAATATCGCGAACACACAAAGGGTCTGTAAAAAATGTTGCAAAGTCCATACAAAGTAACAGTTACGGACACATTCGAGTAAGCAATAAAAAGATTATTATTTTTTCGCAAACTTTCATTGTAAACGATAATTATTGTTGATTGTTGATCTATTGTGAATTATCAACTGAAATAATATAGGTTATGGTCGAATGTCATGGTTCAGCGATCATTGTACGGGTTCGAACACTGCCATGGTCCAAAACTTATTTTACAGAGTATACTAACTTACAAACAAGGCACCAAACCTGAATATATGAACTCGTGTTTATACTTTATCTCAAGGAGAATTCCAAACAATGATGACATGCTTTTTTTATAAATGTTTCCGTCGGTGGTATCGTTGGTATAGGTAGATATACAAGTCGAACAGAACATTTAGCATTCAAGGATCACAGTCAAACAAAATCACGCACATAAACGAACAATAATTACAAAGATGTATAGAAAGGAAAATATGACATCACACACATAAAAGGGTTGACAATAGGGCTACCACCTTGTTGACTATAAATGTATCAGGTAAGATAAAAACTAACTGGGAAGTACGGATAACTCTCAATAATTTGTTCAAAACATAAATTTACTATGTAGCGTGTATTTGATTGGCTATGACGGTATATACGTAAAAGAAAAATATGAGCTATATATACAACAGCAATGATAGTTGTATGGATGATACAGCCGACACACGTTTCCTTTGCTTCGCACTCAAACGTTTCATTGTGCAACTTTTAATATCACGTATTTTATATTTCTATCCTTGGATATTCTCCAAAGTAAAATGTATGATGTTATTGCAACAATAACGACGCGTGCATAAGTTTTGTTATATTTACAATGGATTTCATTAGCTGATTTAAAGGACTCGAATATAATCGATACACATGACAGAAGGTCCGCAGTTTTGATGTTTCTTTAAAGTCCCAAACTTGTGATTTCTTTCGTCTGAGCCTAAATTAACTACGCACCATGGTTCTTTTTATTAATAATTAACAGATAATGTATGGTGCTGAGGTCCATATGCAGTTTATCGACTGCCCAGTCCATAAACGTCATATGGACCGAAGCACCATACATTATTTGTTATATTATACCGAATCTGACCAACAAATTATATCAATACGTTTTATGATTTATTTTGACGTCGTTTTTATGCACACGTCCGTTAATGTAGCTATCGGACCGGGCGCCCGGTCAGTATGCAACTTTATAGACCGGATGACGTCACATTAAACAAAGAGTGGAATATGCAAATGAGGTGTAATATTTTATGTTATCTGTTCGCACGTTAGGTCGCATATACACAATATATAGGTTATTATGATTTAAATTTCCTTTAATTGAGCAACTTGACCTTAACCCGCTTTATTCTTTATCAGTTTTGATCTCTGTTTTCATCCCCCCACCCCTACCACCACCACACACACACACACACACACACACCACCACCACAACCACCATACACACAATCACACACATACACACCACCACCACCATACACACACACACACACACACACACACACACACACACGCCCTACCCCACGCCTTTTGACAATGGAGATATATTATTTGTTTGATCTATTATTGTACAAAATAAATTAAGAATAATGTTAACAGTTAATTAGCAACCCAGTCACTCAAATACTTTCCAGTTACCGTTTAATCCTCCTTCGTACTAATAGGGTGTGAACCATCCATGTTATAATCCGGACTAACAGTATATCGACCTAACATTACGTCGACTGATAAGTTATGTCGATATAGCGTTAGGAAATGCATCGGTCTATCTAAGGTAATTTCAATAAAACCTTCCGCTTAGCACACCATGTTATGTTCACATATTCAATATTGTCCAAAGTTAGATTTATATATAGAAACAAATATTAAAGAAACTAACCCGCCAAATAACGGCCAAATTACACTACAATACTGTCCATCAAAACTCTTCCAGGTGTTGAGGTCATATAATAATGCATATGTGCCGATTAAAAGTATAGGTTTAATCAAGGGTTCTTAAATACCCATAATTGAATATGCGTAAAATGAATTATGAGTTGGTAACTCTTAATTCGATACTTCTGTCTCGGAGTTTTGACTGGCTGTTTAAAGCCGTTTATATTGTGTCTATAGAGTTTGAATTCTCAATATATATATATATCGTCGTCAAGAGGATTTAAAATAGTATACATATTTTGTAAATGTTGGCTGTTGTTGGCGGGATAGTCACTTCAAACACTGCGATCTTGGACATGTATCAGTACCAGCATTTAGACTAAACCTCCCTTTATACCGCGGTCTTTGTACACAAGGACGGCGAATATGATGAGCACAATCTGCAATAAAAATGGTACACATGTTAACGTTTCAACACATGACTGTTGTATAATTATATAATGATATTAAAATGATCTCCATAATCATAATTAAGAAATATAACATTATTTACGGTGAATTATCGTGTAATATATCACGGTTTGTCGTTCAATTGTAAACAATAATTTCACGAGCCCGAATTATCGAGTAATATATCACGGTTTGTCGTTCAGTTGTAAACAATTATTTCACGAGCCCGAAGGGTGGTGAGGAGGAAACGTCGGAGTCTAAAGTAGTCAGTTTAATCAAAATATTAGTGACACGTTTGCACTTAATAAGAAACTGCTGTCAACAGTTTATTTTCTCGTGACGTTTTTGAGGGTGTGAGGAGGTGGAAACATATATAAGAACATATTTATATATGAATATGAGGTATTTCTCATCATGGCTTGAGACAGCCACAAAGAAAGTACTGCATGACACGAGAAGACGGATTGAAATTGGAATTGGAATCTGCAATTGATTTCAAACAGCTAAGATGTAAACTGTAAATTGATCAACAATTCAACATGCAGTGTGTTGCAAAATAATTGGGCCTTCTATATTTTGATAAATTTTTCAACAGTTTTAAATGGGTCCAACTAAATGCAATTATTGAGTGAGCACATGGTACTCAATTTGGAACAATAGAGCACTGAACATTTGAAATAAATCACTGATTCATGCTATGCCACTTGTTTGTTGACGGTAAGCTTGTATGTTTACATGCAAAGAGGAACATTTCATATGCTATTTGATGGTGTTAGATTGTTACAGAAAATAAACCAATATAACCATAAATCCCAAATTATGATATTAAAGGTCAATTATACCATATATACATCTAAAGACAATAATACGTATTAACCTTTACTACTTTCTCCATTTTTAAGTTAACACTGATCTTATCAATTAGTCTACTAATCCAAAATTTAGTAGGCGCTTGACCATTTCCAACATAAACATATACAAAGGCTCATGAAGCGTGTAATAACTAAATATGTTAATATAAAAGTCAAACAGGAAATATAGAACTCACAGAAGTCAGTCATCCAATGACGACACCAACATGCACTTAAACTTTAATCAACGATGAATCCGACGCGAAGGCCGACATCGGAGATATAACACAATCTATAGTTGTTACAATAACTAAGTACCTGCGCAGCAAAGCACAGCCCAATACCAGCGAATAGGTAAGTCTCGTTCACGTCCATAACCCGCTGCCACACTGCATCTACGCAACCCTGTCGGGTTAAATTTAAAATTGCTTTTAAATTAACATACATAATGCATTTAAGGGTCACACATAATAGATAGTAAACGTGTATGTAGAATAAATGATATTACAAATAAATATGTTCAAGCAAAACATCTCACATGGGTGCATTAATCATCGTAATGAAAAAATATTTTAAATCCACTCAAACCTGGGAAAAGAAAGATATTTTGTTTCAATCATTTTTCTGTACCGACACTGAATTGATAGTTCCAACATTCAATTACTAGCTCCGCCTTTTATTGCTCATGGGTCAAGTTCCCGCAAACAAGCGTCAAGTTGTTCTCGCAAATAAGGGTCAAGTTGTTCCCGCAAATAAAGGTCAAGTTGTTCCCGCAAACAAGGGTCAAGTTGTTCCCGCAAATATGGGTCAAGTTGTTCCCGCAAACAAGGGTCAAGTTGTTCCCGCAAATATTGGTCAAGTTGTTCCCGCAAACAAGGGTCAAGTTGTTCCCGCAAACAAGGGTCAAGTTGTTTCCGCAATATGGGTCAAGTTGTTCCCGCAAACAAGGGTCAAGTTGTTCCCGCAAACAAGGGTCAAGTTGTTCCCGCAAATATGGGTCAAGTTGTTCCCGCAAACAATGGCCAGGTGCTCCATTGTATTTCATAGTTGTGTGTGGAACTGTCTGTATTTTTCTCACATATGCACATGTATATCGTCCTTTAATCGGCCCATAATTGTATTGAATAAAGCTTACTTGACAAACTGGAACTATATATTGCCTATTTTCTGAAGAAACCAATAAAGCAAACTGACAATTCCACTTTAATAACAACAATTCTTAAAATACTCAATTTTCAAAAACTGAAGCTCATTTTCTTAGACCATTATGATATACCACTTTTATTTCACTGCTAACATCGCATTGTTCACTGCTAAGAATAGAAACGAAGTTGTAATTTAGTCCAGAAATAATATGTATTTTATATCTCATCAGTTTTGCTCCGTTTTTCAAACCAGGTTTTGCAATGGCAATTTAAGTCAAGGTATTCTATTACTTGAATGTCATTTAAAGTAATGACACTCTTTCGATCCTTACCGGATGTTTCTGTTTTCGCTTTAGTCTAGACATATAATTTGGAGATACATATGTACATATTGTTTAGAGATACATATGTAAATATAGTTTGGAGATACATATTTAAATATAGTTTGGAGATACATATGTAACTATAGTTTGGAGATGCATATGTAAATATAGTTTGGAGATACATATTATGTACATATAGTTTGGAGATGCATATGTAACTATAGTTTGGAGATACATAATTATGTAAATATAGCTTGGAGATACATATGTAACTATAGTTTGGAGATACATATGTAAATGTGGTTTGGAGATACAGATGTAACTATAGTTTGGAGATACATATGTAAATATAGTTTGGAGATACATATGTAAATATAGTTTGGAGATACATATTTAAATATAGTTTGGAGATACATATGTAAATGTAGTTTGGAGATACATATGTAAATATAATTTGGAGATAAATAATTATGTAAATATAGTTTGGAGATACATATGTAAATATAGTTTGGAGATACATATGTAAATATAGTTTGGAGATACATATGTAACTATAGTTTGGAGATACAAATGTAACTATAGTTTGGAGATACATATGTAACTATAGTTTGGAGATACATATGTAAATGTAGTTTGGAGATACATATGTAACTTGTCGAACTACTTAGCACTCTAGTATTAACTTTCATTCTTTCTTTAAACTACTATGTTTCTAAGTTTCAGATATATTTTAGATATATTCTATTACATAGATGTTAGTTGAAACATTTGACGCAACATTTATAATAACTTTCTAAGACTGAACTGCATCACTCGCGATTGAAATGCCATCTTAATATTAATTAGCGCATTAATAAAGAGACTTAAAAAAAATCTCGGATTTTATTTACAGTCCTGCTGAATACCTGTATTTTGAAGCTTAATAAGTATGTCCACTTATTTGTAATTACATTGAGATTGCATTTGAAAAGGATACAAATAAGAACTCAAATAATCTTGAATATTTTTGCATGACACTTTCAGCATAATATGTTTACACATTTTTCAAGGCAGTGCTACCCTTGAATTATAAATGCATACTTGATAAATATGTGAATTAGTCAATACACTCATGACCTTGAGTATGACATAAACTTATGTCCACCGCCATATGCATGCCATCTTCGGGATGGTTAAAATGTTGTACTATTGATTTTATGAATATTGAGTTCTGCTCAACCCGGGGCTAGACGGCGTGAGCGGTAGCTAGCATATTTCACTACCACTCATGAACAGTCTCAATCAAACCGAAATAGCAATATTTCGTATGTGTCGTGCTCGGCCGTTTCCAAAGGTCCATTATCATACTCTTTTTTCTTTAGTATAGATCAATGCACACTTTTATCAAGTTATTATTTATTATTTAAGTACAGCACAGTCTAGATAAAAGTGTAACCATATAACACTATTCAGGATTATTTGAGTTCTATGTTTTTCCTTTTGTTAATGCACTTGCAATGGGATTCCACAAAAGGGGACATGATCCTTAAATATCATTGCTAGTATTATTGTCATAGATAAAACTAAATAGGCATAAACATTTTGCATTTAAACCCTTCATACTATCTGTCTTACCTTATCGTAGTTGCTGTTAGCTGCAATGGTGCTTATAGCATGTGTACCCTTTTTACCGGCACATGCATCCCTCTCTGCCGTAGTGCTTGGCAGTTGTTTGCAGCAAGCTAGAGGCGTGTGCAGTACACCATTTCCCCACCAACTGGTCTTTCCATCAAAGTCGTTGTAGTTACTTACACCGCAACACTCGAACTGTCAAGCACATACGATTAAACAGCATGAGGATACAAATAACCTTAAACCTTTTCTCTACTGCTACCTGATAGCATTGCATTGCATATATGTAACAATGGCACCGAACTAGTACATATTTTAATAATGACTTTTCAGGAAATGTTTGTTTGATGCAATTCTTAAAATAATTTGTATTTGGGGTACAATGATAGTGGCATGTCAGCAGGTCATTGGACACTGATCCAACATGAACACTTTATTTTTACTAAATTAAGTGCATGCAACAGCTTTGAAAACTAACTTAATGTTACACTTTAAATCGTTTTAATTTGTTTTCAACTTAAAGCACTTTGGTCCTCTTCTGCTTTTCATAAAACCTATTGAAGTAAAAGAACAGAACATTCTAACCTCAACATGACCGCTTTGTAGCTAAATGTATGCTTGCTTTTTTATCACTAGTCTTTAAATCATTTAACTAAGTTACAGACCGGGTTGCGTTCAAGTAACTCAAATAAATGCACGAACGAACGCAGAACGAACGAAGAATGAAAGGAAAATGAACGCAGAATGAACGCAGAACGAAAACAGAACGAACGCTGAATGAACAATGCACGATCTATACACTAAACGCATAATGAACGCTGACATACGCGTTTGAGTACTACGGTTTATATATTTCCCACATTGCTTATACTTAATAAGTTTACATTGTGTTGATCGTTAAATATACTCGGTAAAAAAAGTTTTGGACCAGGGTATATAAAGTCATATAAAAATAAAACTAGTGAACAGAATTTAAGTAACTTTTTTTAGTAACCAAGGTCTACCCTATCCGGTTAATTTGGTACCAGACATATTACATTCCAAGCAAGATTTGATTTAAAAAATATTGCGAATACACAAAGGGTCTGTAAAAAATGTTGCAAAGTCCATAAAAAGTAACAGTTACGGACACATTCGAGTAAGCAATAAAAAGATTATTATTTTTTCGCAAACTTTCATTGTAAACGATAATTATTGTTGATTGTTGATCTATTGTGAATTATCAACTGAGATAATAAGGGTTATGGTCGAATGTCATGATTCAGCGATCATTGTACGGGTTCGAACACTGCCATGGTCCAAAACTTTTTTTACAGAGTATATATCCAGACTACAATCTAGTTAGTACTCACTTCTGTCATCATCCAGTTCCACCCCAGCGACACTACAGTAGTTCCATTTAAACCCTGGAATTCATCAAGAGTCTCTCGTAACTTCGGTTTTATATTATCTTTGATCTGAAATAATGGACAGAACGGCTATTATAGAATATTAGTTGTTTTTTTGACGGGAGTAAATGTACATGTTAAGTGTCAACAGGTGTTAGCA
Source organism: Cyrtodaria siliqua (assembly GCA_037043455.1). Taxonomy (NCBI): domain Eukaryota; kingdom Metazoa; phylum Mollusca; class Bivalvia; order Adapedonta; family Hiatellidae; genus Cyrtodaria; species Cyrtodaria siliqua. Next base: position 30,656 of record JAWPHD010018317.1, on the reverse strand, counting down.
ATATGGACAAGTAATGAATTAACAACGGCTTGACACACCAGAAAGGACATTGAACGTAAAGGGAATTAGATCAATAAAACTGTGAAAAGCTAAATTCGATAAATGCATTATTATTGATTTGATACTTTCGGATGGTAAAATAGGAAATATACAATACATCATAATGTAGCTATTGTATTTATATAAGCGTTATCACTAACTCAGAATGCAGAGCATTGTGTTTTAGAGCTTGAAGTCCCCTTCTCGCGTTGGTTTATTCCCAGAAGGTTACTGTCAGATATGAATATCATTTGTCCCTTATGTTTGATTTGTTTGTTTGAATGGTGTTTTACATCTTCTTTAGCACATTTTAGGCCATATATGACAGTCGATTTGTTTGTGTAGTAGAGGCAGACCACCCCATTGTTCTTGTGTAGAACCAGTACTGTTTACCTACCGCCATCTGTAAGAATCAACACTTTTTCAAAAGTCGAGATCCCAGTGGGATTCAAACTCGCAGCGGTGACAAATAACCCCTCGATCACGGAGTCACAAATGTTTCAGTATAAACGTTACACAGTTTTATGGACCATTTTTTGTATCGCAATCAGGTTTTAAAGGGACACAAGCAATCTTGATATGCAATTATCGAGTCTCGATTAGTTTAACGATGTATCATTTGGTACATATAACCTGCTTGAATATAATTAAACAGAAACGATGAGTTTTCGTCTTATCCTTAATATATGTAAACATACGGTAGGATAAGACGAAAACTCATCGTTTTGTTTAATTATATCCAAGCAGGGTTCATGTCAAATGATACTCGTTAAATAAATCGAGACTGATAATTGATTAAAGATTGCCTTGTGTCCCTTTAAATAATATATTACAATTTTCAAAAACAGCATTGCAGATTGTGAATGCGTACTGTTGCCATGGTTACGCATACTGTTATTTTATAAACAGCAGTGAAAATTAGTATCACCTAAAACGTATGTAGATAAAGATTTCTTAACGGAGAATCAGTTTTTTGAAACTATTAAAAAAAGTTGTTAACTACTTTTAAGGAAACTTATTTAGACTGCCTGTTGTCATGGTAACAATGAAATGATATCAACTAAGTATGAATACAACAAGGACAACTCTATACATATCTGAAATAAAACCATCGCTTCTAAACAAAAAAAGAAATGAAAATGTTGAAGAAAAAGGAATATTTGGTGAAAAAAACTCATTTAAACTACTGTTGCTATGGTTACCGGCACCTTACGTTCACACCAACCAACAAATGTTTATAAATACTAATATCAAATAATAAGAATTCACAACAATTATTTCTGCAATATTTACAAAAATAGGTTAGCATTGAAAAAAGTCGCAGTTTTGGTTAAGGTCAAGACTGAAACAGAGTTATCTCCCTTATAATTCATATATTGTGTTTTAATACGGTAAAACTTGATAGTGTAATTATTTATAATTTATTAGCAAACACTTTTAAAGTACAAACATTATTAAAAACGACAATGAGAGCAAGAGTGCTTGCATTTTTCTTCCTATACCCCACTATTTTAAGTAATTTCTTAAAAAAACATACATGCGTTGCAAACATCTTATTGTTTGAAAAATGAGATAAGCCAACATTTTAGTTTTCCTTTTTTGTTAAAATATAGGTATTTTGCAAAACATCTATGCATATTTTATCAAAATTTAAATAGGGGCCAAAATGGGCCCTTATCATACCTAGTCCTTTAAACTTACACGTCTTGAACAAGTATACGCGGTATTGGTTCTAAACTTGCCATTTTAATTGCATAAACTACAATCGGGCTTGGTGAATTTTAGTCGACAATTTTCATTTGCAGTGCAGAAACTGAAGTACATATGTGCAATAACACAACATATCACTTTTTTAAAAAAAAAGTCTAACTTATGAAACCATTATCTTACATTCCTTTACATAAATCTTAAGCGTGTATGTTCTTTTGCTGAGTATACTATTTTTTTATAAAGGGCATATATCGAACAAACAACATTTTTCTTAAATTTTAATTTTATTTCATTCGTATTGCATTTCAAGAGATTAGATAAATACATGCAGGTATTGTAAATCAATAATGTTGGTCTTAGTAAGTTCAATCTAGTGTTGTACGAGTTCCTTTAACCCTTAACCCGCTAAGCACGACTATAATAGCCTTTGCGTCCGTTGTAAACCCAGATCGGCCTACGAGTAACTCGCAGGCTGATCGGGGGCTGCTGATCAGTCATTCCCCCAAAACACCCCTTTGTCACATGAATGGAATGGTCTTAATTCAAAGAAAAAACAGTTCATTATATATATGTAGCGAGTTAAGAGTTAATACCGTGTAGGGAACTTACCGTATCGGGAAACCGAAACACTACAATAACCACGCACATTTGGGCAACCAATAGCACAATCAAAATAATTGCGTACTGAAATCGAAAACATCAACCTTTTGTGATTCAGTGTTGTTATGAAAAATATATGTATATTATAATACTAAATACTTTCAGACACCAAAATTATTTTTTAAATTTTAATACTAAATTTACTTTAGATTGACTTTTAGTTTGTTGACTTTACGATGCTGGTTTGTAAATATATATATCAACACATGTAGAGACGTGATTATCAGCAGGAGGGACATATTTGCATATACATGTAGCCAAATATTAGGATCATATGGAAGAATCTTCCTCAAATCGAAATCGACTGAAAAAAACAATAAGTTCACGAAATGTAACTCTTGGTGATAGTTTAGTACTGATTTATCTCCCGCAGATATCGATAAAGCCGCCTCGGGCGTTATTTAATTTAGCGTGTCGGCAGTCACACTTGCACACATTATGAGGGCCATAAAACATCGTGTATCTATAGTGACCATATGGAGTGAAACTAAATGCACTTAAGTAAATTTAAGCAAAACACATTTTTAAAAAATCAGTTTAATATTTACATGAAATACGTTATTATAAACAAGCTTTTAATAAGCTATAACTGACAATAGTTTTTTTTAAAGTGTATTTTTATGGAAATGGAATTATAATAGTGAGCAATTCTATAAAAAGCTGTTTAAAGTTAAAAATACCATCATTTTTGATATAAAAAAGTTTCGTTCTGACTCCTGTTTTGAAACATTTATGCATACAACTCTTCATGATATATATTTCTTCGCGTCGTCTGCTTAATGTTATTATCGCAAACAACAACAACAACAACAACAACAATTAATAATTTAAAACATTTGCTATCCTTGCTTGTAAAACAGACCATCTATAACTAGTGTCATTAACAAAAAAAACTATATCAAAACAAAGATTAGTGTTTCACCTATTTAGAACCTTTTGCACCTAAGGCTTCAGTTTCGTCATTATGCGATATATTTACAATTAAAAAACACATGTTCGACATATTTTAAGAATTTTATATAGAACATATAAGGACACTAGATGGTGTATTTAAACTCGAAAACAGACCAAGATCCTTTTAACATAAAAATATGAAACTTATATCAAAATAAAGATAATAAATTGTATTTTAAGAAACCTAAGCGATCATATTTATAGAATTTCTAATATTAACAAATAATGAAATTTCGCCCTATATGCTCCATGTAAAAATCTGGCGACTTATCGATAACCCGTTTGAGGAAGATTCTTCCATATGTTATAATGAATTATTTAACCATGAAATCAAATTTAGTGTTTTTAGGATATCGTGAAATATAATTGTTTTCCTTGTTATCATATACTTAAAAGCAAAATGGGGGAACAATCTTAAAATTGTAATAGCACTGATGCGGTTCCTTTTTGATTGTCCTTTCCTCTGGAAAACGTGCTTAAACTTGTATTTGAATGATTAACATAGAGAGTTAGATTTTATTTATAAATATGGTAGGAAATAAATTAAAAGCAAAACGCATCATATATATATATAAACATTACCACAAGCATAATGGTAGTGCATGAACAACACGCTCCGAAGCATCCGACGAAGGACAACCCCAGAAGTGCAAGGCCGCCAATGATCAAGACGGTTGCAATACCCGAGACGGCACTACCGAGATCCAAAGCGTCCGTGTTGAAATCGGCATCGTCTTTAAATTAGAGAAAAATAACCATCATCGTGATCATTTAAAAGGAAATCAGTAATTATTATCGAAACACTAGTTCCGCAGTCTGTATTATCTATCTTCCTATAATTGTACTGACCAATCAGCGAAAACAATAGATAGAGCACATTTAATAAAGAAGAAAATTATGTTTCTAAAAGCCATATGTCGAAACAAGAGACAAACAGGTAAATGTAACTTGTTTAATCAGCAATATTAGTTTCAATAATAGTTTGCAATAGAAGATAGTGTTAAACAACGAAATCATACTCTGGAGTATACATAGAATCATTATGCAATAACCAGTGGCAAGATATAAGCTGAATATATGCGCAGCTTTGTATTGTTTATGAAGGCATTAACGGCTTATGGATTTATTTTCCAATTCTCAAGTGTGTACCTTTTCTATTTAAAAGACATCCACTATAAACACACATGCAATATACAGATGCAGACACAAATAAACAAAACATAAACTATCTTACTGAAAACGGTCTTAACATTGTCTTCTATGGATGCCAGGACTGGTTTTATGGCAGGGATTAATGTCTCTTGGCCGAATCGAAGTAAAAATCCGCAGATGATCAGCGACAGTGACAATAGCTAAAACGAAACATATTAGAATCATCAGATCCTTGGTCATAATCAATTGCATACAATCTTTATTAAACTTGTTAAAAAAATCATCAAAAAACTTCATGACTCTATTCAGTATCGTTTTCAAACGCATTGCATTTTAGCTGATGACACATTTACAGTTCGCCACTATGCTTAACTCTTTGATTGTGTGATGACCGGACAGATTGTGGACCCTATGGACAGATTGTGGACCCTATGATGACTTCAACTTGAATCCTCAGAGGACGATAGCGTTTGATGTTGTATTAAATCGTGTATTTTCGTACCCTTAATGATGTGTTTCTTATTTCTCTGACTACTGCGAAGTCATTGACTGTGGGAACGCCAAGCTGCCGCGGAGGGATATTTACTTAAAAACGTCACGCGCAAAAAACGTAAATAAACTGCGTTTTGAGCAGATTTCAGGATGGCGGTCAAAATGACACCAGTGATGTAAATTGTATTCAACTGACAATGTACAACGATGACACACATAAACAAATACATGAATTCGTTTGAACATTACAGAATGGATTTTAAGTTTTTACGTGTTTTGTCGATTTTTTTTATTAAAAATACGTTTTCTAGGCTTTTACAAATTACCGAATGTTTCGAAAATTTATGTGAAATTTGAGATTTTAATCAAATTGATAATTACAGTTTGTTCTTATAGCGATAAAAAAGACGAAAGCAATTACGTCGAGAAAAAATCTTCGTCTACAGGCCTGTAAAATTACATCAAAATTTGGAAAAACTTTTTTCTACCCAAAAAAACGTTTCATGACCGTTCATAAAATTAAACACAGAAAAGTGAGTCTCTCTTCAACCGTGTGCTTCATACAAAAACCTTTCAGAATCACATTTTTATCACTACAATTAAAACATACTTTATACAAGCTATTTCCTTATAAAATAACCATCATTTTCATGGTCTATTTTTAAAAATAAATTGAGGTCTATATTGTGTTATTGTGAAAATTATTTCAGTCAACAAACATGCGAAAGAGAAAAATGTCAGCTGTTTATCGATCGACTTCATTTTTTTTATTTTGTACCTCGATTGGTATGAATATTTTAACAGCGAGAAAAAAGACAAGAACATGAACGATGAGTTTAATCCTTCCTCTGGCAGTATGTGAATTTTCAAGCAAATTTGAAAAAGTACTTTTTTCCACCCAAAAAAACGTATGATCACCGTTTTACGCAAGCGTTTCGAACGTTGTTTTTGTGTACTTTTGTTTTTGTGTAGTTTTGTTTACACGGCATGGAAATACGGCAGGTCAGCTCTGTGTGTGATAAATTCTGAAATTACCTGATATATTGTAGTGAACAGACAGTCGATAAGAGACAAAATATTTATGCTAACATGATATATTTTAAATTCGATTTTTATTGAAAATATTGCAAAAAAATCAATACCGTTTTTCCCCGAAGACCACATTCCAACACAGAATTGTGACGTCACAATGGTTGTAATAGTATAATCACAGGGTGAAAAGGTGTATGCGGACAATTTTTTAAATCTTAGACAGGACGTGTGTTTTTATTGTTGTTTTATTAGCCTTATTAGTCGAAGAGCCCTTTAACAAAGTATCATTGGCTATTCTCCTATTATCCTTTCAACCCATTCCACCCACCCCCTCCTCCCACCCTCCCCACCACCCAGCACTTTTTTTTTTAAATGGACATAATTAATCTAGAATGCGAACTATGATTTTCAATGTATTTTAAAGGTCATTTGGATTGCCGACGCAAATATAAATTGAACTAGGGCTTTATTGATTTGAACAGCGACCGCAGAGGGAAGTAAGATGAATAGTACCATTAGACATGCAATCTCATGGGCTCCAGCTCCTTAGGTTCAACGCCTTTTCCACTGTGTAACCGATGCCTCTTTTTTGAAATAGTCTCTGAAATAGCATCTTTGAAACAATCTGTGTTAAACCGTGCCAGCGCCTTTTACCTCTGAATCAAGAACACAAGATTGGCAATCGACCACTTACATGTATGTGTACCCTGTTGCACACCCCGCTCACCACACCCCCACCCCCCACACACGCCCTCACTCCGTTTAACTTATCCTAGTGGGGCTCGGGGTCATGCTACCCGTATTATGTTTTTGATGTTACAATGCGCGTTTTGACGTATATTCAGAGTTATAAAACGGTAGATAAAGGTAAGTTCACACATGTACCTGAAAATACCCCCACTATCTCCTTCATTCTTACGCAGAGCTACGCCAATGACACCTACCATCTTTTATGAAACTCTATTAGTACCAACCAGTAAGGGATGGGCAGAACCCTGCATGTATAGTCTATAGGATAGATAGGCTCGCGAGGGTAATAACCCTAGACTTAGTATCATTTTGTAGATTTTTTCCAACATAAAATCGGATTCGGCCGGGTTAGCGATGACACACATTCTTTTAAGAATCAGGAATTTCTTTTGACAAATCAGTTAGAAACTTACATTTTATAACTAAAACACATTTCAACTGGTGATATCATGTGTCCATTTAAGACAAATTAATACACAATCAATAAAATATTTCCTACAATTTTTTCAGATGTTGAAGATGTTGAAGCTTTTAAAAAGCAGGAGCAAGAAGCAATGATTTAATTTTAATTATAAAAAGCCCGAGTGGTCGAAATTTACAGACCAAACATTTTCATCTTTAAATTACTCAAAGTTTATTACTAGAAGAGTGTTCCATGGAACACTTGTTTTGCCTGCCATATGCTTACATGTATTTCAGCAAAGATGAATCTAATTAACTTTAGAAGCTTGAAGACAAGGGTTGCAATCCTTCATGAATTATGGAGCAGATTTTTAAATTGATGAAAAGAGGCATTCCACTGTAATGGATAAGGAAGAACTGTATAACGTGTTATGGCCATAGGCCAGTATTTACGAGGTAAGTTAGATTGCAGGTTAACGTTTTATGAAAAATGGCATACCTATGCTAAAGTGAAAGTCAGAGTTATTGGACATGTGTAACAACATCTCCTGGGGAAAGATGGGGAAAGATGAAGATGTGTGTGAAGTTTCACAAACATAGGTAAAATATTTTTCAAGTTATGACCAATTTTAGGTTGCATGATAATGTGTGCCGGATGACAAAGTGATATCTAAGCGTCTGCCATGCTACACAAGGAGATACAAGAAGGGGTATAACTCTGCATTGAAAAACTGATAAGGAAGATAGGTATAAAGTTTCATAACCATAGGCCTATATTTTGACAAGTTATGGACTAGGTTAGGTTGAGGTTAAAGTTTTATGAAATGGGGCATAACTCTGCCAAATGAAATTCAGAGTTATTTGACATGTCAGTAGTACTGAACAAAATAACTTGACAAGGAAGAACTGGATCAATGTATTAATGTAGTGGCCTAAGTATATATATAAATATATATATATATATATATATATATTCTCCCTATTTTCCCCCAGTTTCCCCCATCTATTAATTTATTCCAACATTTTCGTATCCCCTCGGGGATCCAGTGCTTTTTGAAAGGTATTTTGAAGATGTATTTTCTCACCCTCATATATATTCTCCCTATATATATATATACTTAGGCCACTACATTAAATTCCGATTATTTCATAATTCAGTGTCCTTGTTAGACGCAATAGAGTACTTGTATAAAATAATAAACGTTGTATGTAGTCGCCTATCTGTGAAAATCCAACGCTGGAATTCAGTAGGTTTAAAGAGCTACGTCATAATATAACGTCATAATTGTCATTCAACTTTCGGATGGCGTGGTGGTGTAATGGTAAGCATACTTGCCTTGCCCGGAAAGCAAGAGGTCCGTGGTTCAATTCCCGGCTGCGGCACGCCGATTTTTGAAATGACAATCATTCCGATTATTTCATAATTCAGTGTCCTTGTTAGACGCAAGAGAGTATTTGTATATATTTATTTATATATATATAATCATGTCGTCATGTTTAATGGCAACATAAATCGACGCAGCAATTCCGATTGCAAACCAAGCTGAATGGATAAGACCATTTTGGCCTTCATTTGAAATTTTTTTACACTAGTGAATTATGATAAATAGGTCATGCAAGTTAGATGATGAAACATGCTTTTCAAAGTTAGGTTGTAGGTTAAAGGGACACATGACAATCTTGGAAGTTTTTATCAAGTATTACTCTCGATTTATAATCCAGTATAATCATGCTTGCATACATTGAATAAAATGTTGTGTTTTTATTTTTTCTTCTTTATTCTACCATAGGTTTAAATATATTATTGGTACACTAGGCTAGCGCTAGGATTTCCTTTAGCCTCCTGCTATACTATCATCAGGACAACAGAAATATTCAAAGACAATTTGCTTAATATTATTCTTATAATTACAATGATTTTTTTCACCCTTTTGGGAATGGTACCTGTACCCATTCAATTACGAAAATTCGCGTCATTTTGCCGGTACCACGTATATAAGGAAAAAAACACTGATATTAATGATTGAACAAATGCCAGTTATGTAGAAAAACTAACTGGACGCCGCGTGTTTTAAAACAATCAAGATTGCCGCGTGTCCCTTTAAAGTGTGCCGGACGCCATACAATGTTTTCTTTCTATTCCTTGGGAACATAACACATACCATCACAACTGGACATTTTAGCGTGATTGTTAAATACACATTGGGAAAAATACAGTAAAACATTCATTTTATAAGTATTTTTAATACTATGTATGTACACCAAGGTCAACTCAATGCATTTAAACCTTTTCTACTTAATACTTGTCACACGTACGCTCCTTTTTTCAATCTTTCATATCAAACCGAGACTGCAATATTTCGTATGTGTCGTGCTCGGCCGTTTCCAAAGGTCCATTATCATACTCTTTTTCAATTGGGAATTTTTTTTTTTAAACAAGTATGCTTGGTTATGTATGGTTATGGTTATGTTCAATAAAAATATGTATTTCTTCATCTTCTCAATGGATGTTGTTTATTATTGACTTTGAGTACGAAACAAGCAACTATACTTTCTTTCACATCACTCTCAATGGCACGGATGAAAGTGATATTTATGCAGGAGGAAACCCGATGATCCAGGGATTTATTTTTGAGTAATAAGCATCATGTCATTCTTCATGTAGATGTAGTTCAAGATAATCCATTGCAATTATTGTTCATTACTTGGCTCCATTAGTTGTATACCGTAACCATGCACTTTGTGAAAATGGCAGCAACTTGTCTGAAAAATAAAGAAAATGCACTTATTAGGTAAGATCTACCATCCATTCATCGGACTCCTGTGGGTATGGCGGCTTTATACTTTATTTATTCAGCTGACCAATCAAACTTTGACCACTGTATAATTTGAAAATCATGATACAGTTGTTAGTTCTTTCTTGCCTTTTTAGATATTGCAGGAAAACAAAGTGGATACTTTTTATTTTTGCTGAGTATATTAACAAATGTGGACCCCCATTTATTAAACATCCTTACATAACTTTGAATCTTTGACATAATGACACATCAGGACACATTATTGTTAAATGGAATAGTAGTTTTTTAAGTTCAAATGTATATCCTTGAACACCTTTCTTAAAATATTTACAGAATTCACTAAAATTAAAGTTATTAAAGGATGTTTTATAAAACGACACTTCGATTTGTTTGATTTATATTTGACTTTTGACATTTCAATATTGACCCTTGTGATTTTTGAGTCAATGGTCATATATATGACTCCTCACTTTTAAAGTCTAATGAGAACTCTGATACTAAACTTAGGTTCGATATCCTGCAGAAACAGGATTCGTGTACTACAGTAGGGGGGCTGTTAGTATATATTGGCCTGCATAAAGTGACAGAGACACAGCAGTTAGGGCTGTCGGTCAGGATCTTGGTTCTATAAAGAACGGTTCGGTGTTACGAACTTTGATGGTGTTTAACGGCAACAAGATCGTTGTTAGAGTTAGGAAGTAATCGAATCTGACTCTGTTCCAGAAGTAACTGATTAACTTTATGTTTTGAACTGAACTTGCTTACATCAACATTACTTGTTTAATAACACTGTACGATCACTTTGCTATTCAACGTATAATAAACTATACGAACTTTGACACGCGTGTGTTGTGTTGTTACACGTGCTACTTATTTCAACACACACGTGTCAAAGTTCGTATAGTTTATTGGTTTACGTAAGCTGAATGAGGAATGACGTAATGAGGAAACAACAGCATCCTACGTCTTAAGATAACAGAAGTACAAATATAAATCATGTCCTGGTATATCCGGATAGTATCACTTAGCCACTTATGAACCCCGGTTTCATCTGCTGAACACAGTATACATGTGTAATTCAATGCATAAATTTTACCAGTTATAGAAATATAGTTGTCAGCATTTTCCTTTTATTTTACGTTAGTAAAATACCCATAAACGAGAAATGATAATGTAAAAGTTAAGTCCCCCATGCATGACTCTGTTACAGAGAGCTAGACCACTACCGTCAGTGTATTTACAGTGTGTGTGTATATCTCCTTTAAAAATAAAGTTTATTTGAAATGAACGCTATTTCTTTTAAAAGAAAATAATTAGTAAACATTCAATTGATGCAATGTTGCTATTTAATGAGCCGTGGAGCCCAAGAGATATGACTTGAAATACATGTATGTAAATCAAAAGAAAATCATTTTTCTTGAGCCAGGGCCTTTTTACCAGGTTTGGGGAAAAGGCCCTTTGGTCTAAATTTGGGAAAAATCCATGAATGGGCAATGGAATTTCCTGAGGTAATTCTTCATAAATATATTATTGTCATCATGCTGTGAAATGCTTTTTTCACCATATATAAATAAGACCTGCATACAAACCTCTATGAAATCCATGTTTTTAGTTTTCCTTCAACCTCAACAGTCAACTCGTCCAACCAAGAGTCACAGCGGAGGTCAGATCAGAATATGTATTTGGTTCTGAAGTCATGCAGGCATCATGTCTCCGTATGGAAATAAATGAAACAATATATAAACGCATCTCTATATAACTATCATCTAAAATTTGAATATTTCATTAATGATTCAATTTTATTTATAATTTACAGTAAGCTTGTTAGAACATAGATTGGTATAAAACATGTTGGCTATGATACTAACTTGTTTGTGGTTATGGTTGGCCTATATATTTTTTTAAGAAATGGAAGGCCATGTAAAATAATAGGATATGGTCGGCCTAACTTTTTTTCAAGAAATGGCAGGCCATGTAAAATAAAAGGTTATGATCGGTCTTATTCTAATTTTTGTTTCAAGAAATGGCAGGTCATGTAAAATAAATTAGGTTATGGTCGGCCAATTTTTTGTTCAAGAAATGGCAGGCCGTGTAAATAAGTAAACACCTCTATATTCTAACCCTGTGCCAGACTGTGGTAACAGGGTGATGCAGAGTCAGAATAAAGCCAATTCAAAAGAAAGGTCAAGTTAGTATGGGGCGAAGGGAGGGCAGGGACAGATGTTTTGAAATGGTTGTTGTTGTTGTTGTTGTTGTACTATCCATTGGTCACATGTCAAGTTATGAGGTTTGACACTGCCCATCATATGTATTCCCGGTCATAGCCATACCAGTGAATGTCACTGTGTGGGAGAAATCTTGTTCGTGGCTGGGGTCGGGAGGTAACGAGAACGAATAGAGCCAGAATTGGAGGAGAGATTTTGTGAGTGTCCGATTTAAATTATCACCCACGCACACACACAAGAGAAGGTTGATCCTCGCAATCATGCGAATTGTCAGGGTTTATAAATTCACTTAGTTTTAAGTTTATTTCAGGATTTCTTTACCCACCTCAACGTTTGAAAATAAAATTGTGTGAACAACCCATGCCATGGCATGGACACATGCATGTGCTTCGCATAAAAAATAATCAAACAAATTATGCAGAAAAACGAGTTACAATTTATAACTAAACTTACTTGTTATTTATCTGCAGGGTTCTACGACAGTCAAACTGTTTCATTCTTTACGTAAACACACTGCAGTGGAATCTGATGTTCCACGATATGCCCTACAACTCGCCTGTTTCCACTTTTATCAGCGTGTCAACACATTCTACGTACGCGAGTTGTACAAAATACAAAACAAATGGCGGCGTTTTGAGATTTTTTCTATGAAATAGTCCGGCACTGTTCACAAAAAAGAAATGATCAAAAATGATGAATAATAAGTTCCTGGCGCACCCACAATGAGTACTTGCTTTTTGACTATCTAGGCTTTTGTTTCTTATAATGATCATCTGTGTGTTGTGCTTATATTGCCTATTAATGCTGCCTTGTTTGTTAGAAAATATAGTCTCACGTGGATTTGTTTATACACTATCCCGTTTTATTGGCATGATAGTTGAGTAGTGTGAGGTTTGGTGCACCCTACAACCTGGTTTAACCACACAGCGGTACGTTTGGCACTGACCGTTCCAAGGCGGCTGTAACCCTATCGTCAACCAGTTTGTGTTTGTGATGTCACGTGATGTCACGAGTCTCGCTTAGTATTAACATTGTAATTCTTTGTTTCAATGCGTGCTTTGGTTGACTGTGTTCTGTGAAAGCTACATTTCATGTTCGAGTTTTTTTATACCTACTTTTACTTGTAAGACAGCATACTTATCATGTAAGTTTGACCATCAATGCTGTTAATATAGTAAAAATAATAACACAATTAAGTACGTCGACATTGTTATTGTTGAGGGTTAAACAACATTTATATGACGGAATGATAACGTGCTTTAGAAATGAAAAAAAAAACGTTATGAAAGTCAAATAAGTCAAATGTTTTTAATGTCTTTATTTTCATCAGAAAGTTCAGTTGCATAAGCCAAATTTCCCCCTAGGGACCTCTATATTTTTATTAAATAAATAAATAAATATATAAAACGTTGATCTATCAAAAGTCAAATATAACGTTAAACTATATAGATAGTGCTCTCATATCAACAATATACTCATATTGTCCACAGGTGCTTATTTACAAAACTCATAGCCTGTCCATGCAGACAATTTTAATGGCGTTTAAAAATAATATGTGTACCATGGTTATGATGCACATGCGGGGGATTAACAATGACTGTTCAGCTTTTAGCATATTATATATAATGTTTGTATAGGCTGAAACATTTTATTCTATGATATATATATGTTATGATAGTAATAAAACCTTCGTGATTGGTTATTTTTGGTTATTGCTTCAGCTATTTATGAGTGTGATGGTACGACTGGTGCAATAGTCCAGAACCAATCACTTAAGTACAGTTTGTCATAGTATGTTATTGTTGTAAATGAAATTTATGTTCATATAGTCTCTTATAACTTTTTTAGGATGGCATAGTTAAAATCATATGTAGTGTTTTATTGTATATAATACTGTATATATAATACTGTACTATGACGAGACTTTAATAAGCTATAAAACCTAAACCTATTAACATAGTGACTATACAATAATGTGTTATATAAAATATCAAAAGACCAAGCATTAACGATAATTAAAACTGAAGGAAAAATAAATTGTTTAAAGCACGTACGAGCTTAAATTTAATAATGTGCAAAATCATTCTCTTTACTTCTATTCATTAGCAATTATATAGAGTTTAAATACATAGCTAAGGCTTAGGATTTATGGTAAAACATACAGAATAATACTAAATACTGATTCATTGAAGATGTCAATAAACTGTTTATCAATGATTGCTCAATGCGATCTGGGGCAGATTTTGACCCAGAATAAGACGATGTTCCAAGGATAGATCAAAACTAGATTTTGTTCATAAACAATATTTTCTTGCAGAGCAACACTTACAGTTTTCCTATTAAGCAATAGGCCATGCCAGACCTCAAGTTGTCAAATAATAAATGCAAAACGACATGATTAAAGTGTTTTCATCAAATGTATAACAAAAAGTGTCATTATATTATTATTTAAAAATTATTTTAAAATAGGTATGATATTTCAATCAGAAAATATTTTTCAATATCACTTGCATATTCAATCAATATACCATCATTTTTAATTGTTACGTTCATCTTACAGCAGTATTTATTGTGTTGTTTAAATGATTTGTTATATATGCAGTTTGACAACTTGATTACCAATGTATTACCTACGTCAATCACAATATTTGCACGTGTATTATGTTCACTTTCTCGACAACATGTACGTAATTCTTTAAGTTTTAAAATGTAATTCTTAAAATTTTAATATTTATATTGTTAAAAACATATACAATTGACGCGTTTTAAACATTAGTTTTATATTGTATCCACATCACCTAAAGGCTGAATAAGTCTTAATCAATGTATCTCAAATACCACATATTTAGAATAATCATGAAGTTCAGACACATTTCATTCTTTTTGTACCATTTTTGTTTAATCATGTTTGTATAAACTGCAAATATACTCTATTTTGTCTGAGGACCATTATGTTAGACTGGCTTGTAGCCAGATATGTTATCCTCTTGAAATTAAGATATTATTATTATTAGTAGTAATATCATTATATTTATTTTTGTTTTTGTTTTTTGTAAGTATACGATATCCAGGTTTTTTTATTCAATAAACGTGTTTTGATCAGTTTTGCTAATCAATATATATCTTTTAAGTATTGACCGCTTCTTCTTTAGACATTTGTTATTCGATAATTCCACAAACCGATACGGATTGCTTTGTTATTTATTTATGTTAAATGTATATGCTATGTCTAATACTTAATAAGAATCTGACGATCACTTGTTGCTGATATTCATGTTACGAAGAGAAGAGTAACAGAAACCGCAGAACACAAACCAACCATATACAACAATACTTACAATAAATACAATATTGAGTACTACGAGGACGATTCGTCCAGCGAATGTCAACAAACCCATCTTCGTACCACGGTTCGAATGTTATACAGTATACAAATGTACCAACACGAGTCTTTCGTGATCGCTCTAAATTCGGTATCTGCAAAGAGAAAAAGCATAAGTGAAGTTACAACTGTACACATACTTTTTTTAACATTGACAGAAGTATTCTTTAGATAAATTTTGTTTTTATAAAAACAACTTTCTAAGCTCTGTTTTACAGTTGTTTAAGGCGTTAATATCCATATTATTTTTATTATTTTTGCTTCTTGTATAAAGCACCTGAAACACTTATTATATATCTGCAAGTACCTACAAGGCACAATGATTGTAATCCATATATATATATAGCATGCAACATGCATCGTGCAACAGCTGGGCGTTTGTGATACTATCTAGCATTGCTATCTATTAAATGTTTACTTACGATTAATAAATACATGTTATCCGATTGCCGGGAGAACATCTTTATATTCATGTTCATTTTATAATCAATAGTTTACTAGATGGAAAATATAGATATAAAAATCGAAAAAGTAGCATTCAAGGACGACAGTCAACCACAAACAAAGGGCTACCGCCTTGGAACGGTCAGTGGCAAAAAAGGCCGCTGGGGGGGTTAAACCAGGTTCTAGAGTGCACCAAACCTCACACTTACCGTACTGTCATCCCAATAAAACAGGACAGTGTAAATCAAGAAATTCCCGATATGAACTAATCTCTAACGTTTGATGTTTGTCTGCAGTTTTGTCTTGTCTTGTCGTGCCCTCAGTGGTTTATTCTCGTGTTGCTATGGCTTCTGCAAAGTCACTGAGTACCTTCTTTGTGGCTTTCTAGGCTATTGTTGTTTTGTATTTATATATACACGAGACTCTTTGTGTTTTACTTATATTTCCTGTGTATGTTGTTTGTTTTGACTGGATGTGTGTGGTTGACTGTGTACTGTGAATGTTGCTTGTTTTGACTGGATGCGTGTGGTTGACTGTGTACTGTGAATGTTGCTTGTTTTGACTTGATGTGTGTGGTTGACTGTGTACTGTGAATGTTGTTTGTTTTGACTGGATGCGTGTGGTTGACTGTGTACTGTAAATGTTGCTTGTTTTGACTTGATGTGTGTGGTTGACTGTGTACTGTGAATGTTGTTTGTTTTGACTGGATGTGTGTGGTTGACTGTGTACTGTGTATGTTGTTTGTTTGACTGGATGTGTGTGAGTGACTGTGTACTGTGAATGTTGTTTGTTTTGACTGGATGTGTGTGTTTGACTGTGTACTGTGAATGTTGTTTGTTTGACTGGATGTGTGTGGTTGACTGTGTACTGTGAATGTTGTTTGTTTTGACTGGATGTGTGTGGTTGACTGTGTACTGTGAATGTTGTTTGTTTTGACTGGATGCGTGTGGTTGACTGTGTACTGTGAATGTTGTTTGTTTTGACTGGATGTGTGTGGTTGACTGTGTACTGTGAATGTTGTTTGTTTTGACTGGATGCGTGTGGTTGACTGTGTACTGTGAATGTTGTTTGTTTTGACTGGATGTGTGTGGTTTACTGTGTACTGTGAATGTTGTTTGTTTTGACTGGATTTGTGTGGTTGACTGTGTACTGTGAATGTTGTTGTTTTGACCGGATGCGTGTGGTTGACTGTGTATTGTGAATGTTGACTGGTTGCGTGTGGTTGACTGTGTAATGCGAATGTTGTTTGTTTTGACTGGATGCGTGTGGTTGACTGTGTACTGTGAATGTTGTTTGTGTTGACTGGATGCGTGTGGTTGACTGTGTACTGTGAATGTTGTTTGTTTTGACTGGATGCGTGTGGTTGACTGTCTACTGTGAATGTTGTTTGTGTTGACTGGATACGTGTGGTTGATTGTGTACTGTGAATGTTGTTTGTGTTGACTGGATGCGTGTGGTTGACTATGTACTGTGAATGTTGTTGGTGTTGACTGGATGCGTGTGGTTGACTGTGTACTGTAAATGTTGTTTGTTTTGACTGGATGCGTGTGGTTGACTGTGTACTGTGAATGTTGCTTGTTTTGACTTGATGTGTGTGGTTGACTGTGTACTGTGAATGTTGTTTGTTTTGACTGGATGCGTGTGGTTGACTGAGTACTGTGAATGTTGCTTGTTTTGATTTGATGTGTGTGGTTGACTGTGTACTGCGAATGTTGTTTGTATTGACTGGATGCGTGTGGTTGACTGTGTACTGTGAATGTTGCTTGTTTTGACTTGATGTGTGTGGTTGACTGTGTACTGTGAATGTTGTTTGTTTTGATTGGATGCGTGTGGTTGACTGTGTACTGTGAATGTTGCTTGTTTTTACTTGATGTGTGTGGTTGACTGTGTACTGTGAATGTTGTTTGTTTTTACTGGATGTGTGTGGTTGACTGTGTACTGTGTATGTTGTTTGTGTTGACTGGATGTGTGTGGTTGACTGTGTACTGTGAATGTTGTTGTGTTGACTGGATGCGTGTGGTTGACTGTGTACTGTGAATGTTTTATGTTGACTGGATGCGTGTGGTTGACTGTGTACTGTGAATGTTGTTTGAGTTGACTGGATGCGTGCTGTTGACTGTGTACTGTGTATGTTGTTTCTGTTGACTGGATGCGTGTGGTTGACTGTGTACTGTGTATGTTGTTTGTGTTGACTGGATGTGTGTGGCTTACTGTGTACTGTGAATGTTGTTTGTGTTGACTGGATGTGTGTGGTTGACTGTATACTGTGAATGTTGTTTGTGTTGACTGGATATGTGTGGTTGACTGTGTACTGTGAATGTTGTTTGTTTTGACTGGATGCGTGTGGTTGACTGTGTACTGTGAATGTTGTTTGTTTTGATTGGATGCGTGTGGTTGACTGTGTACTTTGAATGTCGTTTGTTTTGACTGTATTTGTGTGGTTGACTGTGTACTGTGAATGTTGTTTGTTTTGACTTGATGTGTGTGGTTGACTGTTTACTGTGAATGTTGTTTGTGTTGACTGGATGCGTGTGGTTGACTGTGTACTGTGAATGTTATTTGTTTTGACTGGATGCGTTTGGTTGACTGTGTACTATGAATGATGTTTGTTTTGACTGGATGTGTGTGGTTGACTGTGTACTGTGTATGTTGTTTGTGTTGACTGGATGTGTGTGGTTGACTGTGTACTGTGAATGTTGTTTTTGTTGACTGGATGTGTGCGGTTGACTGTGTACTGTGACTGTTGTTTGTTTTGACTTGATGTGTGTGGTTGACTGTGTACTGTGAATATTGTTTGTGTTGACTGGATGTGTGTGGTTGACTTTATACTGTGAATGTTGTTTGTATTGACCGGATGTGTGTGGTTGACTGTGTACTGTGAATGTTGTTTGTTTGACTGGATGTGTGCGGTTGACTGTGTACTGTGAATTTTGTTTGTTTTGACTGGATGCGTGTGGTTGACTGTGTACTATGAATGTTGTTTGTGTTGACTGGATGTGTATGGTTGACTGTGTACTATGAATGCTGTTTGTTTTGACTGGATGTGTGCGGTTGACTGTGTACTGTGAATGTTGTTTGTGTTGAATGTATGTGTGTGGTTGACTGTATACCGTGAGTGTTGTTTGTGTTGACTGGATGTGTGTGGTTGACTGTGTACTATGAATGTTGTTTGTGTTGACTGGATGTGTGTGGTTGACTGTGTACTATGAATGCTGTTTGTTTTGACTGGATGTGTGCGGCTGACTGTGTACTGTGAATGTTGTTTGTTTGACTGGATGTGTGCGGTTGACTGTGTACTGTGAATGTTGTTTGTTTTGACTGGATGCGTGTGGTTGACTGTGTACTATGAATGTTGTTTGTGTTGACTGGATGTGTGTGGTTGACTGTGTACTGTGAATGTTGTTTGTTTGACTGGATGAGTGCGGTTGACTGTGTACTGTGAATGTTGTTTGTTTTGACTGGATGCGTGTGGTTGACTGTGTACTATGAATGTTGTTTGTGTTGACTGGATGTGTGTGGTTGACTGTGTACTGTGAATGTTGCTTGTGTTGACCGGATGTGTGTGGTTGACTCACTGTGTACTGTGAATGTTGTTTGTTTTGATTGGATGCGTGTGGTTGACTGTGTACTATAAATGTTGCTTGTGTGAACTTGATGTGTATGGTTGACTGCGTACTATGAATGTTGCTTGTGTTGACTGGATGTGTGTGGTTGACTCACTGTGTACTGTGAATGTTGTTTGTTTTGACTGGATGTGTGTGGTTGACTGTACTGTGAATGTTGTTTGTGGTGACTGGATGTGTGTGGTTGACTGTGTACTATGAATGTTGTTGGTGTTGACTGGATGTGTATGGTTGACTGTGTACTATGAATGTTGCTTGTGTTGACTGGATGTGTGTGGTTGACTGTATACTGTGAATGTTGTTTGTGTTGAATGTATGTGTGTGGTTGGCTGTATACCGTGAGTGTTGTTTGTGTTGACTGTATGTGTGTGGTTGACTGTGTACTGTGAATGTTGTTTGTGTTGACTGGATGTGTGTGGTTGACTGTGTACTGTGTATGCTACATTTTACCTTCACGTGTATGTCTGCTTTTAATCAGAAGAACAATTGTATCTCTGAGTTGTGAGAATGCGCCACATTTAGCATTTCATTTTCCATTTATATGCATGAATCAGGCAAAACAATGTGAACTGACTAAGGCCACTCGACGTTTTTGATGACCCTCGAGCTTTGTTCAAACTGTTGAAACCGTCTATAATATTTCAGACATAAAACGTATTGCAGTAGACAAATTAGGTTCAGAAAATAAGCTAGAATTCCAAAATGATGCATGTATACGACGCTAATCAGCTGGGCACGAGGCGAAAACATGCTGATTAGCGGAGAAAAAAGACGCAAACAGTGGAACGTGAGACAAAACACGATAGTTAGCCGTTATGGGAACGCTGTATTTTTGTTTTGTTTTGTTTTGTTACTTTTGCAGTTTATTGAATTTTTCACCCGATGCCTGCTAAGTTTCGTAATTGATCCTCCCTTCGCGCTGATAAATGTCTTACATCCCCCTAATTAACGACGTCTAGGGTGAAATAACGATTTGAAAAAATGGCACAAATCAGTCACCATATATAATTAATATTTTGATCGTTTAGCTATTAGAATAAACGATCATAATAATGCAGTCATTTAAATAATATATGAAAAATCTTTTAAAGTACTTCACAGATGATGATTTCAAACAATATCGTAACCTGAGCCTTTAAGGAAGTAAGCACGAACCAATAATATTAATGGATGTTATCCAAAATATGTAACATTATTGAACTGGAACAGGACCACAAATCTCAAATTGCCTAAATACGTGATATTGTGCTAGTTTTTATCTCAAATAAAAACGCGAATAATACAACTCAGTGGTTATTAATACACAAAACATGTCTTTCGTACAATGAATAAAACAATCCCCAATTAATTATTCAGCAATATTGAATGGACAATTCGGTCAGCTCCTACGTCACAGATATGGATCGGTTTTAAGATTTACAATTTTAATACAATGTTTAAGAAACAATATACTACATACTTGAACTTGTAGCACGATTGGACCTTACTATAGTGTTCTTTACATCACGATTGAATATCTTAGTCCACATTTAAGATACATACCATGATAAACGAAAACTTAATACACAATTTGAATATAACACTGCAATGGGCAACTTGCTTTGCTATTTGTTTTATTTGTAGGTGCTTCCGTGGGCGAAGGGTTAACGACATTGCGTTGTTAACCTTTTCGCCTCCCACCATTGCGGGTTCAAATCTCAGTGAGCAAAACTCGTAAATGAGAAAGTGTTGATTCTTACGGGTGGCGGGAGGTATACAGTACTAGTTCTGCCACCCAGGTATAAGTGGGTGATCTGCCTTCACCACAAAATAAATTGATCATCATATATAGCCTAAAATGTTCTGGGAAATGACGTTAAACACCAAACAGACACATTTATTTGTAGCGATGCCTCGTCTACCTTATTCGTGCAACAGACACTTTATAGATATATTTATTTTCCCAAGGATATCAATGCTAATTTAATGAGTCTAACAGAATTTATATATTCTAAGGAGTTTAGCTAACGCTAGCTAGAGTCTTCCTTTTCAAAAACTTGTTTTGATAATATTGTCAGGGACAAACTGAAACGGCGAATGTAATAAGTTTTATTTTAAGTTGAGCGCTCAAACTTGATAGATTGTATTTGTTTAAAATGGTTCAAAAAGATAAGAAATTAACATAACGTATATTTGTTATTTTATATGTAATATATATAGTTTGTATACAGTCAATATTTGATGTAACCACGATATATGCGTATATTTTTAAATGAAATAAAGATATGCCCATTACACATGGTTTCGTATTTCTAATTATATCCATTAATATAAAAACAGAGTTTAAATGATATTATTTTTGTCTAACATTAAAAGTTATCAAATGTGAGATTTTTTATATGGTATTATATCATCAAATGCACAACTGGGACTTACTATACATACAAAAGACACATGGCAGTAGATGGACTAGAGACAGGATTTACTCTCGCCGTGAAGTATTGGACTCCTAGGCGAAAGCAGAATATAATTTGAGAGGTTAGCGGCACATAACAATGCGGCAATTGTTGGCATTACAGTCAATGCAATTGTTGTATGAGACGGACATTAAGTTGGTACATATATCAAAAACATAAATATATTTATAAATATGTATACAAACAAATGAAAAAATAAATAAACTCAACCATCCGAAAACACGCATTCAAAACAAATATATAAAAAAATATATATATTCATCATATCTACCTTAGATAATTTGCAACTGGTACATTTTGTCTACCACTAATGACTACATAATATAGATATCCGAGATTGAAGTTAGAGGAAGCCAATTCCAGATAAAGTCGAACAGTAAAAGTAGCATTCAATGACAACCGTCAACCACAAACACGCTCAGAAACAAACAACAAAGATGAATAACAGGCAAGCTATGACATCATAAACATACACACATCGTTTAAAACGGATGCATATGTTTCTAATGTAAGTTTACACGTTTTAGGATTAACATGTAGCTGTATTCTGTCGTTGGTCGTAAATCACACAGTTAGCTTCGGGGCGTTTAAATTATTTCATTCATCACTACGTTAACGTTTCTGTAAATTTTATATTACGTTTTTGGACATCAACGCAGATGTAATTATACTCACGGTCAATGAAAACGCGCCACAAAACAAATCCTTTTAACAAAATTAGAATTTTTAGGCATTTTTGGACAAAACAGGACATAAGCCATAAAACGAATCGACATTTAACATTTTTTACGTGCATATCTCGATTTAGTGCATTCCTCATTGGTGTTATGAAATGCACGTGCATTTCCGGTTTTTTTCAGTTACATGACAAAAAGGAAATAATTTTCACACAAACATTCATGACATAATACTGTCAGACGGCAAACATAAAAAGGTCAGTAAAGCCAAATGGAATTTATTCCGAGACAGATTATTGCAGCTTGACAGTTAGTGGAACAGTCTTCAGTATTTGATTATCCATATTAAACAATGTTAAATCAAGGTAAATAACTTCGTAAATGCTTGTCATAAAAGTCTACCATTAAACACGTAAGACACGTTAAGTATCAAGATTCAATACCTTCAAAAAAACAGAACATATTGGTTCGGCAGCTTTATTCGGAAGCTTTATTCCAAATGGCTTGCGAATAATCAAACAGCATAAGCAAATGGAGATATAGAGGATATTTGTTGGTTTGGAGTATTTTCACTTCGAGATGAAAATAAATCCTATATTCACGACAAACCAACAAATATTCTATGTATTATACTTTTTATCATGAAACACTACCAAACCGTTTCAAACAGAAAATACGTTTCCTTCCGACAGTTCCCCTTTAACGTATTCGCGGATAAATATAGCAACGCCAGCGCGTAAGGCGATTTACATATATTTAGTGCGCATAGAATATAGTTCTAAACTTTGACACGAATTATGACTGTTATAAGTACATGTAGAAAAAAGAAGTTCCATTTGTTCCGGCAATGAAGTGAGAATATAAGTCTTATATTCTCACTGTGAAAATATAAACAATTTTATTCTAACCATACAATCTACTATTTATAATAAAATGGTGCGTTTTCATTGACCGTCAGTATATATCATAAATACTAATTGCAGCAACAAAAGAACCGTCGTCAATCCTCTCGTATACTTTCTTTCAGCAAGGTTTTGATAATCTCTCAGCACTAAATGCTCTTGTTTCTCATTTTAGTTAGTCGTTGATTCGTTGTTCATATCTGCGCTTGTCCTATTGTGTGAGGTGCTTGTTTGAACTAAGAGTATGATAATGGACCTTTGAAAACGGCCCAGCACGACACTTACAAAATATTGCAGTCTCGGTTTGACTGAGACTGTTCATGAGCGGTAGTGAAATATGCTAACTACCGCTCACGCCCTCTAACCCCGGGTTGAGCAGAACTCAATATTCATATTAACATTACTAAAGGAACTGCAGGTCCGATTTATGTGGTACCTGAATTATGTATCAGACAACAGACTTTATGAGTGGTTAGAACAACATTCGTGTTTAGAATTGGTGGAATCTTAAAGCTAGTCATAAGATCAGATTGTATGTGTGTTTTCAATGTAAATTTACGTTGCACTCATATTTGGAGAAAATAAACAGCATTCTTAGCTTTTTTGTTATAATGCAGTTGCGAGTCCAGGATGGCTTACCAGTCAGCATGAAAGCAATACCAAATCATTTCCGTTTTAAAGATAAGTGAAAAAACATTTGTTAGAATAATTATGTTAGGTAAAGTTTTGCATGTTATTTTTTTTTAAGTGTTTTAATCAGATAGTAGCTATGTATTAAGTGCGTAATTGAAAATATATTATCACAAAGTCTAGTTTGATGCATTTGCACATTTAATATGCAACTGAAACACATTAGGATGGTTTCATTCGTATTTGGATTGACACCCATACTCCTTCCAGATTGCCTCCAGTACTTTTAATGACAAAACTGTTAGCGGGATTTAATTCGAATACGTGACCTGCCGAATACCCCAACGTCGAACATAAAATCGGTGATTATTTGAAACAAAGAATACATTTAAAGCATATGCAAAATCAGCACTTTAAACTTCACGCGAATAGCCTAACTGCAGATCATTTGTGCAGATACGATACAAGGGTGTTTTTTATCTATCAATATTAAAAAATCCGTATCTCGTTTCATATTAACAGTTTTATGCACAATGTGCATGGGGACATTCCATATTGTCTTCAGAAGAGAACAGATATCAGAGAAGATTGTTTCAGAAATACAATTTCGGGAAACGTTCAATAATGGCGATCTAATAAAGGTAAATATACAATATAGATATACATTTCAAACAGGAAAATCAGCATTCAAGGCCGAAAGTCAACCACAACCACACACAGAAACAAAGAACACATTTAAAGATGACTAAAATGCCAAATAAGACTTCACAAACACAAAAGGGTTGACAGTAGGGCTACCGCCTTGGAACGGTCAGCGGCAAAAAAGGCCGCTGGGGGTTTAAACCATGTTCTAGGGTGCACCAAACCTCCCACTTACCCTACTGTCAACCCAATAAAACGGGACAGTGTAAATAAAGAAATCCCCGCCATGAACTATTCTCTAACCAACAAGGCAGCATTAATAGGCAATGTAAGTAAAACACAAAGATGCTCGTGTGTGTATATAAATACAAAAAAACAATAGCCTAGAAAGCCACAAAGAAGGTACTCAATGACATGGCAAAAGCCAGAGCAACACGAGAATAAACCATTGAGGGCACGACAAGACAAGACTGCAGACAAACATCAAACGTCACCGTCCTTTTGGGCTTTAGGTAGACGTCATCATAGGGTCCAACGCCTGTCCGGTCATCGCACATTTAAAGAGGAAAGCATAGTGGCGAAATGTAGTATTCAAGGCCCACAGTCAATCAAAAACAAGCATCGAAACAAACAACAATTACAAGGATAAGTAACATGCAAGCTATTTGACTTGGAACGGTTAGTGGCAAAAAGGACACTGAGGATTAAAAACAAGTTCTAGGGTGCATCAAACCACGCCCATATCCTATCGTCATGCCAATAAAACGGCACAGTGTATATAAAGAATTCTTCGATAGGCTATATCCTCTGTCAAAGTCGGCACCATTAAAAGGCAATATAAATATAACACAAAGATGATCATGTATATATAAATATAAAAAGAAGAATAAAAAGCCACAAAGTAAGTAATCAATAACTTGACAGAGGCAAGAGCAACAAGAAAATAAACCTTTAAAGGCAAGCGCAGACAAGAAACATTTGAAGACTAAAATCAAACGTTAACATCTTTTCAATATTTAGGTTGACCTAGTCACAGGGTCCACAATAATGGCGAACTTAGATTGGTCAACCACTAAATATACTGTGCGCTGAAAAATGATCATAACCTCTTTTGATACATCTTTTAACACGTTTAATAAAGATTGTATGAAAGTGTCCTTGACCAAGGATCTTACGAGGTCTGTATATCACTTCACCAAAAGAATAGCTTGTGATAGTACGAGTACTTGTTGCAGAAAGATCAGAACTAATAAAGTTAGTAAAGTTTTAATTTAATCAAACAAAGCATGTTATGGACAATTATAGACTGATGTTATCTATACATTTGATTGTATGTTGGCCATTTCTATTACTTAATAGAGGATCTTATATTCGTGACTGTGTATTATTGATTTTAATGAACGAGTTTATTAAAATCAATAATACACAGTCACGAATGTAAGATTCTATTTATCACATAACACACCTACGACTTGACAGTTTCACTTTAATGTTGTCAATTTACGTTGTATACAGCGGCAATTTGTAAGATAAACCATGACGTCGTTTTGTTGTGTTCTTGACGTCTGCTGTAATAATGCGACACCTTACAGCCAAATTTAACGTTACTAACATGCATTTCATAAAGTAAAATTTCAAATAATGATAAATAAATAAGGTGTCTGTATCGTATAATATACCATGTAAACAACTGGGATTAAATGTTTTTATGTACACAAACACAGTGATTCTGTCCTCATTTGCATCTGCAATACACTAGTGTATTACGAGAAATAAGTCATGGTTTTATCGCACTCCCAGAAGCCATGTTATGTGATAAACATATTTTACAGATGAGAGGATGAGCTTATATATGCAATACAATTAATCTTTAAAAACATTTCGTCCGAATAACTTACAACTTACAGTACTTAGGCCTTTTGTGTGCAATACTATTTCTCAAGTGATGGACAAGTATACCCACATATAATATAATGTGCATCGACTAGCTGGAAATATTATTATTTAAATCCATATTACGCAGATATAAACCAGATATAAACACAGGTTTAATGTTGACATAAAGTAAATGCACGGATGAACAGTGATGAATGACATGTGGTTAACGACAGTGATGAATGACATGTGGTTAACGACAGTGATGAATGACATGTGGTTAACGACAGTGATGAATGACATGTGGTTAACGACAGTGATGAATGACATGTGGTTAACGACAGTGATGAATGACATGTGGTTAACGACAGTGATGAATGACATGTGGTTAACGACAGTGATGAATGACATGTGGTTAACGACAGTTTGAATGACATGTGGTTAACGACAGTGATGAATGACATGTGGTTAACGACAGTGATGAATGACATGTGGTTAACGACAGTGATGAATGACATGTGGTTAACGACAGTGATGAATGACATGTGGTTAACGACAGTTTGAATGACATGTGGTTAACGACAGTGATGAATGACATGTGGTTAACGACAGTTTGCTCCGGTTCTATATTGCTTTCAGTTTGAAATGGACTGATTGCGATCTGGAAAAAAAACCACCATCATAATGTGAAATGTGAAATGTTATAGTAACCACCATGATAATGTGAAATGTGAAATGTTATAGTATTTTTACCTGAAATACTAAGACTACTAGACGACTCGGCTGCTTTTAGATGTTAAATCATAAATACTATTTTCTATCAGCTGTACATCTAACGATCGTAAAACACGACTCAGTAGTGTCAAATGAGTAAATAATACGACAAACTATTAATGAGGGTGGCGCGGGGGTGGGGGAATGGGGAGGGGGTGCAAGCGGGTTTCTCATAACAGGATAACAGCAAATTGAATTTGCTGATAACAGTAAACAGTAAATTAAAAAACACTGAAAACAGTTAACAGTACATCTAATAACAGATAACAGTTAATATTTTTTAAAAACAGATAACAAAATATAAAATTTCGTCAAAAACAGGATAACAGAAAATAAAATTTCGCCAAAAACAGGATAACAGAAATAAACCCTTGCCCCCCACACTGGGGGGCAAGGAAATGCCAAATAAGACTTCACAAACACAAAAGGGTTGACAGTAGGGCTACCGCCTTGGAACGGTCAGCGGCAAAAAAAGGCCGCTGGGGGTTTAAACCATGTTCTAGGGTGCACCAAACCTCCCACTTACCCTACTGTCAACCCAATAAAACGGGACAGTGTAAATAAAGAAATCCCCGCCATGAACTATTCTCTAACCAACAAGGCAGCATTAATAGGCAATGTAAGTAAAACACAAAGATGCTCGTGTGTGTATATAAATACAAAAAAACAATAGCCTAGAAAGCCACAAAGAAGGTACTCAATGACATGGCAAAAGCCAGAGCAACACGAGAATAAACCATTGAGGGCACGACAAGACAAGACTGCAGACAAACATCAAACGTCACCGTCCTTTTGGGCTTTAGGTAGACGTCATCATAGGGTCCAAAGCCTGTCCGGTCATCGCACATTTAAAGAGGAAAGCATAGTGGCGAAATGTAGTATTCAAGGCCCACAGTCAATCAAAAACAAGCATCGAAACAAACAACAATTACAAGGATAAGTAACATGCAAGCTATTTGACTTGGAACGGTTAGTGGCAAAAAGGACACTGAGGATTAAAAACAAGTTCTAGGGTGCATCAAACCACGCCCATATCCTATCGTCATGCCAATAAAACGGCACAGTGTATATAAAGAATTCTTCGATAGGCTATATCCTCTGTCAAAGTCGGCACCATTAAAAGGCAATATAAATATAACACAAAGATGATCATGTATATATAAATATCAAAAGAAGAATAAAAAGCCACAAAGTAAGTAATCAATAACTTGACAGAGGCAAGAGCAACAAGAAAATAAACCTTTAAAGGCAAGCGCAGACAAGAAACATTTGAAGACTAAAATCAAACGTTAACATCTTTTCAATATTTAGGTTGACCTAGTCACAGGGTCCACAATAATGGCGAACTTAGATTGGTCAACCACTAAATATACTGTGCGCTGAAAAATGATCATAACCTCTTTTGATACATCTTTTAACACGTTTAATAAAGATTGTATGAAAGTGTCCTTGACCAAGGATCTTACGAGGTCTGTATATCACTTCACCAAAAGAATAGCTTGTGATAGTACGAGTACTTGTTGCAGAAAGATCAGAACTAATAAAGTTAGTAAAGTTTTAATTTAATCAAACAAAGCATGTTATGGACAATTATAGACTGATGTTATCTATACATTTGATTGTATGTTGGCCATTTCTATTACTTAATAGAGGATCTTATATTCGTGACTGTGTATTATTGATTTTAATGAACGAGTTTATTAAAATCAATAATACACAGTCACGAATGTAAGATTCTATTTATCACATAACACACCTACGACTTGACAGTTTCACTTTAATGTTGTCAATTTACGTTGTATACAGCGGCAATTTGTAAGATAAACCATGACGTCGTTTTGTTGTGTTCTTGACGTCTGCTGTAATAATGCGACACCTTACAGCCAAATTTAACGTTACTAACATGCATTTCATAAAGTAAAATTTCAAATAATGATAAATAAATAAGGTGTCTGTATCGTATAATATACCATGTAAACAACTGGGATTAAATGTTTTTTATGTACACAAACACAGTGATTCTGTCCTCATTTGCATCTGCAATACACTAGTGTATTACGAGAAATAAGTCATGGTTTTCTCGCACTCCCAGAAGCCATGTTATGTGATAAACATATTTTACAGATGAGAGGATGAGCTTATATATGCAATACAATTAATCTTTAAAACATTTCGTCCGAATAACTTACAACTTACAGTACTTAGGCCTTTTGTGTGCAATACTATTTCTCAAGTGATGGACAAGTATACCCACATATAATATAATGTGCATCGACTAGCTGGAAATATTATTATTTAAATCCATATTACGCAGATATAAACCAGATATAAACACAGGTTTAATGTTGACATAAAGTAATGCACGGATGAACAGTGATGAATGACATGTGGTTAACGACAGTGATGAATGACATGTGGTTAACGACAGTGATGAATGACATGTGGTTAACGACAGTGATGAATGACATGTGGTTAACGACAGTGATGAATGACATGTGGTTAACGACAGTGATGAATGACATGTGGTTAACGACAGTGATGAATGACATGTGGTTAACGACAGTGATGAATGACATGTGGTTAACGACAGTGATGAATGACATGTGGTTAACGACAGTTTGAATGACATGTGGTTAACGACAGTGATGAATGACATGTGGTTAACGACAGTGATGAATGACATGTGGTTAACGACAGTGATGAATGACATGTGGTTAACGACAGTGATGAATGACATGTGGTTAACGACAGTTTGAATGACATGTGGTTAACGACAGTGATGAATGACATGTGGTTAACGACAGTTTGCTCCGGTTCTATATTGCTTTCAGTTTGAAATGGACTGATTGCGATCTGGAAAAAAAACCACCATCATAATGTGAAATGTGAAATGTTATAGTAACCACCATGATAATGTGAAATGTGAAATGTTATAGTATTTTTACCTGAAATACTAAGACTACTAGACGACTCGGCTGCTTTTAGATGTTAAATCATAAATACTATTTTCTATCAGCTGTACATCTAACGATCGTAA
>JAWPHD010018316.1:0-40457 GCA_037043455.1 Cyrtodaria siliqua | reverse complement strand
GTTTACTTAACACACGCCTAAAGTATAACAACAATTTATCGCTCGCTTATCTCGCTCGACGCATAATGGCTAATGAGTGGTTTAATTAACACATTGTTAACTCCTTTTATTTGAAAACGGACTTTTTTACCCTATCAATGCACTACCGCAACCGTTTTATGAGGCTAGAAACGGACCCGAAAATTGACCAAAATCTTACGCCCCCCCCTAAGCTGAAATCCTGGATCCGCCCCTGACTAGCGTTTTGCATGTTTTCCTGCATACCGGATGTTGATGCGAGCGTGACCTTTATCTTTACCCATAAACATTATAAGAATCTTTCATGGGTATCCGGTGAAGATAGGGAATTCCAACCCGAAGTATAAGTGTTTTTATCGGAACCGAGGATCCTCTGCCGAGGTTCCGATTAAAACACTTATACCGAGGGTTGGAATTCCCTATTTGAACCGAATACCCATGCTAGATTATTTTTCTTGCATATCTGAGACATGTTGTGCGTTGACGCCACCAGCTATGAACGTTTTGCATGTTTTTTCTGCATACCGGATGTTGCGCGCGTGACTTTTATCTCGACCCTCGGGTGAGATGGAAATTTCTTGCATACCGGACAAGGATATCCGTCATTTTACCGGGGCTAGATATTTCCATCTCACCCTAGGGTCGAGATAAAATTCACGCGCGCCAACATCCGGTATGCAGGAAAACATGCAAAACATCAATAGCTGGCGGCGTCAACGCACAACATGTCTGTGATATGCAAGAAAAAGAATCTATCCTGGGTATTCGGTTCAGATAGGGAATTCCAACCCTCGGTATAAGTGTTTTAATAAGAACCTCGGCAGAGCCTCGGTTCCGATAAAAACACGTATACCTCGGGTTGGAATTCCCTATCTTCACCGGATACCCATGAGAGATTCTTATAATCTAGCCCCGGTAAAATGACGGATTTCCTGGTCCGGTATGCAAGAAAAGACTTTCCATCCCCCATATAAAACGTGGATAGCCTTATCCGGTATGCAAGAAAGAGCAACACTGTACTGTAGTGACTTTTTTTAAATTACAGAACACTTTGTTGCACGAAATTCGTGAATGTTGAAGTATCGGACAGGGAAAGTAGCATTCAAGGACGACAGTCAACCATAAAACTCAAAAACAAACACGCAAACAGACAAACGAGAAGGCAAACGTAATAAAAAATGCAAACGACATCACAAACACAAAATTATTGACAATAAGGCTACCGCCCTGGAACGGTCAGTGGCAACAAAGGCCATTGGGGTTTAAACCGGTTCTAGGGTGCACCAAACCTCACACTTACCCTACTGTCATCCCATTAAAACAGGACAGTGTAAATAAAGAAGTCCTCGCCATACTTTGAAGTTCCGCTTTGAACATTTGAGACATTTCAGTAGTGTATTTAACGCAAAGAGATTGCAACAGTTTACAGTCTGCTCAATTAGAGCCAAACGCACATTCTGTCACTAATGAAGGGGCACACATTGTTGTGTTATGTGTTGTTTTGTCTTCTTTCCGAAAGAAAAGACCTAATGTAGCCATGTACCATTCGATTAACAACAGCATATTATTAGCTGAAACTCCAATTATCCGTTTCTTTATCACTTTAGTATATATTAAAGGAAAAAAGAAACGCAACTCGAGAATTTCCGCCATATATTGTATGTAAAATATGCTGCTGTCAATCGAATAGTAGATGGCTACATAAGACCTTTCCTTTCGTAAAAAATACTAGAACAACACATAACACACCAAACGATATCCCGGCCTTCAAAGTTTCATTATTGACAGAGTACTCGTTTGGCTCAAGTAGTATACGTAGGATGTAAAATGTTGCAAACTCTTTACATTAATTATAGTATGAAATGGCTCCAATTTTCAAAGAGAAACTTCAACATCTATGAATTTCTTGAAGTATACTGTGATTAAAAAATCTACAACATCACAGTTTTGTCCCCTTTGACTAACTAGCTGCTTTTTTTTTTTTTTTTTTTTTTTTACAAAACATCTTGGGACTTCTTTGGAATATTACGTGGAAATTAATTATGCCAATAACATCCATTACATAAAGGAAATTCCCGAGTTGCGTTTCTTTTTCCCTTTAGTATATGTATAACATCGCGGAATCGCCTTATAATAACATGTAGATCGCTAAGTCTTATACAAAATATTTTTTGTTCTAATTTAAAGGGCATTATAAAGGCATTAAAATAACCTCGTTCGTACAATACTCGCCGTTTTGTGATTTTGGGAGGTTGCTTTTAAACGTCTTATCCTTGATTGTATAAGCTATTATTGGTGGCAGTTTGTTATTACTTGTACATGCATATCAGTGGATCAATTTCTGTAGCATTCTCTTGTTGATTGGTTCCGGTTAGCTCCAGCTCGTTATTTCTCTCACTATGTTACATAAATAACGTATACAGATGGTACAGTGTAATGTCTCATCAAACAATTGATTGTTTGCATATAAAGTAGAACGTCCCTGGATCAGTATTTCTGAATTTTGTTAAAAATGTTTTCTTAGCGAAGTTTAAATGATCTTGCTGACGATTCAGTAAAAATAATAATTTGCAATGCTTTTCATGTAGGTCCACCGTTAACAGAAACCAACACCATTCCTTTCTGTGAGTTTCGACCACATACCATGGATGACATTGTTCCCCACGAATTGTCATTTCATTTTCTCGTTATACCCTTGTTGTTTCGTATCTAATATCGTTTGTTCCTAGGAAAACGGAGAACACCGACGGAATATTTTGAGATGAAAATAAAACAAAACATTATAATCAATACGATTTCTAAACATAACTGCGCATCTAAGAATCTGTGATATGCTTTATATTACATATCTCTATCTTTATAGTTTGCCACAAGCCCTCGCGAGCATAACCGGGCAACTAAATAACGATATAATTGGCTAGTGGCGGATTAGCTTACATGTTGTCTAATCCCAAAGAAATATGAGTAATCTTGGTTGTAAATGTGTTCATGGGCCATTTTAATTGCACAAACTACTAACACGATCAGGTTTTGTGTGTTTTGTCGACAACGTTCATTTAAAAAGCAATGGTTGAAGTACGTATGTGCGCACAAAATCCCCCTAATTTCTAATATTGCTTTCTTGTTTCTAACTGTTAAAGGTTCTAGGTACTTTCTAAAATGATTTCATTGGAAAATCCAGTCAGTTATTACGGTAGATAAATACGCTAGATAAATACGCTGACCGGACGAAATATGGAATAATGTTAGTACGTATGTGTGATAAATTTGGGTCAGAAACATGTCACAAATATATGAATTGTAACATAATTTGCAAAATTTGTGTCCATAATGACACATATTGAACACAGTCTGACCATTAGCTTTTATCAAACTAGTGAAAACACTGTCCATTAGCTTTTATCAAACTTAGGTGCTACTTTTAAAACCAAATGTGATACTACGATTCATTAGTTGGCCTTTTAAATTTAGTACATACTAGGACATCGTTGACAATGGAGGATCTTGAATGTTTGTTCATGGAGGTAAATATTTTTGAATTGTTCCACCAGAAGAAAATGACGGTGTTAATATTTCACGCAGTTACTTAATGACTAAGTCAACTTTGGCGGTTACTTAACTGTTCACGGTGGCATTTTCTAATGTTTGTAATAATCGAAGCACCTAGGTACGCGTAATATGAAAATATGTATTGACTTTTTGTTAAGTATTAATGCTACAAAAGCAAACGAACCGCATTTTTAACATGTCACCAATATCGAACATTGTTATAAAGTACACCCCCTATATATATATATAGCTAATTGCGGAATATTGGCGAATATTTCGCTGCTTGCGCACTTCAAGAGTTGAACGCGAAACTATTGCAATTATGTATGAATAATTATCAAGATACAATAACTTAGCATCGAACCGTCGACTTGGAGTTGAGTCGGTATTTCAATAATGTTCAAACAATTGTTGCTTTAACAGAATAAGGCTATATCTATTCTGAAACGTAAAGCAGCCGAGCGTTTGGTTGAATGACTTGTATCGATATGTTCGTATACATGCGCCTTAATGTGCATACATTTCATTTTCTTTTGTTTATATGACATGTATGTATGGCCTTTGTTGTGTATTGTTCATTTTACTTTTAATTTGCTCTTTGTGGTGCAGTGTGGACCTACGGTACCATTACGTTTGGTTGCAGTGTGGACCTACGGTACCATTACGTTTGGGTGCAGTGTGGACCTACGGTACCATTACGTTTGGTTGCTGTGTGGACCTACGGTACCATTACGTTTGGGTGCTGTGTGGACCTACGCGTTTGGGTGCAGTGTGGACCTACGGTACCATTACGTTTGGGTGCAGTGTGGACCTACGGTACCATTACATTTGGGTGCAGTGTGGATCTACGGTACCATTACGTTTGGGTGCAGTGTGGACCTACGGTACCATTACGTTTGGTTGCAGTGTGGACCTACGGTACCATTACGTTTGGGTGCAGTGTGGACCTACGGTACCATTACGTTTGGTTGCTGTGTGGACCTACGGTACCATTACGTTTGGGTGCAGTGTGGACCTACGGTACCATTACGTTTTGTTGCTGTGTGGACCTACGGTACCATTACGTTTGGGTGCTGTGTGGACCTACGCGTTTTGGTGCAGCGTGGACCTACGGTACCATTACGTTTGGGTGCAGTGTGGGCCTACGGTACCATTACGTTTGGGTGCAGTGTGGACCTACGGTACCATTACGTTTGGTTGCTGTGTGGACCTACGGTACCATTACGTTTGGGTGCAATGTGGACCTACAGTACCATTACGTTTGGTTGCTGTGTGGACCTACGGTACCATTACGTTTGGGTGCTGTGTGGACCTACGCGTTTGGGTGCAGTGTGGACCTACGGTACCATTACGTTTGGTTGCAGTGTGGACCTACGGTACCATTACGTTTGGGTGCAGTGCGGACCTACGGTACCATTACGTTTGGTTGCTGTGTGGACCTACGGTACCATTACGTTTGGGTGCAGTGTGGACCTACGGTACCATTACGTTTGGTTGCTGTGTGGACCTACGGTACCATTACGCTTGGGTGCTGTGTGGACCTACGCGTTTGGGTGCAGTGTGGACCTACGGTACCATTACGTTTGGGTGCAGTGTGGACCTACGGTACCATTACGTTTGGTTGCTGTGTGGACCTACGGTACCATAACGTTTGGGTGCAGTGTGGACCTACGGTACCATTACGTTTGGTTGCTGTGTGGACCTACGGTACCATTACGTTTGGGTGCTGTGTGGACCTACGCGTTTGGGTGCAGTGTGGACCTACAGTACCATTACGTTTGGGTGCAGTGTGGGCCTACGGTACCATTACGTTTGGTTGCTGTGTGGACCTACGGTACCATTACGTATGGTTGCAGTGTGGACCTACGGTACCATTACGTTTGGGTGCTGTGATTTCTCCAGGACCATTTTTTTCTCATTTCTAATGCCATTCAGTATCAATTGTGCAGCTGACTCGTTATTTATTATAAAGCTAAATAATTAGTATGCATGTTTTAAAGTGTTTTATTTGATCATTACAGCTTGAACGAGACACAGACATGCCCGTGAGACTGATGAGCGAGAAGTTCATCCGCGCGGAGCGCCGCAACCGACTGGAGAACCACCAACTCAACGTCACGTGCAAACACTACGATCGCGCAAACGTACGCCTGAATTACGACATTGACAGAGAGAAGCGGATCATCACTAAAGCCTTCAGAACCGTCATCAAAACTTCAGGAGCAAGTGATGTTGGGTTACCACCGAAAAACGAAAATGATAAGGATTTTGAAAAATGCCCGTCATATATGATAGGTTTAAAATTAAGCAATAAACGCCTACTACAATGGCGGGATTGTGAGAAACAGCTTAATACATTTATTATGCAACACGAGCTGGAGATGGAAAAAGAAAATCGAAAAAAGATAATAAAGTCGACAAAGGAACATTACGAAATTCACTCTCCAAAAAAAGATGATTTATCGGAAGATGACGTATTTTCAGAAGATGAAAGCCCAAACGATGTTCATCTCATTTCACCGGTAGATATTCTAAAAGACAACCCTGAAAACAAGGATGAGGTGTTTGATGTTAATAAATGGGAGAAAGAGATTATGGAAAGCTATAAAAGCATGGTTTGTAAACATGATTCAAAACCGAACTCTGGTCATGACAATAGTGAGAAGAAGGATAAATTACGTTCAAAATCATCACCTGCGATTAGCACTCAAATAGAGAATGAAACTAATAAGCGCGTGCGGCCTCACACTGCGCACGCGGAACCAAGACGCAGACCATCTTCCGGTAAACCGCTTCCGAAAAGAAGACCTATGTCTGCAAACGTTCCGAATGATAAAGAAAAGCAATCAACGTTTTTGATAACAAAAGAGACTACTTTCATCAAGACTGGACACAAATTTGAAAAATTTATTGACAATCGTCCGATAGATAAACCTGTTCTGGTCAACAATTACTTAAATTCATTAATGCCAGGACAGAGTGCGGACAGAGAACCAAGCATAGCGTCAATAAACAGTCTTTGCCCAGTCCGAGAAGATAACGAAGATGACTTCGAAGAGGAATCAGTCGTGAATGACAAATATTTAGATCAATCTAGCCATTCAAATATTCAAATGCCTTTACAATATCGAAAGAACCATAAGCATAAACGAGCTCTATCTACGACCAGTGTGACCTCGAATTCTACACTGCGAAGCAATTTCAAACATTCGAACTCAGATTTAAGTTCTTTTATTGAAGCCAATCGAAGAACAAGGAGGGATTCCGAATCCATGTCAAGCGTCGTAATGAGCGGGATGTCTCGGACCGGATCTATCGTATCTAGTCACAGGCCTAGCATGTCGTTGGGTATACCTGCTGATATAGAGGAAATATCAAGAGGTCAGGATAAACTTATGAGCGAAATAACAGCCGAGAAACCGCTCTCAACTAATAAACTAGTTTCTGTCTCAACAATCGTAAAAGCAGCAATGACCTTCTCAAAACTCGCCCGGAAGAGGGCGCTTCAGAAAATGCAAGAAGAAAATTCGTCAGATGCTCACGAGCTTATTCGACAAGAAAGGTTGCGAAAGTTACAATCGCGACAGAACGTGCTTAACTGTATATCTGAGGGCTGGCAGTCTGACCCTAGCGCTAGAATAGAACAAGTTCGGTGATATTTCCATTTTTGGGGGTTATTTAAATGCTTCATTTTCACAACAAATGGAAGTAGTGTGTCCTTTGTTCGAAAGATATTATTTCTGATCAAACAAGAAACTTATTGTTTCATTAATTTGAAAAACAAATTAATTAATTGAAAAAGCTTTTCCTCTTCTTTAACATGCGCAAACATGTATTCGAAAGTTGCAGAATTGCCGAGTTCACCAATGGCATCATGTGAGATTCATTCACAAAAGGCATTTTGAAAACATGTTTAAGAGAGCACAGGACGATTATACTAGTAACCTGTCTTGATTTAGATAGTAATGCAAATATTCGGTGTTTTATAAATTAGAAGTTACAGCACAGACATATTTTGTTATTAGGTCTGTGGTTAAAGTTATTCTTTTGTTTATTGTTTTGTGTTTTTCTTTTATTTGGGAGACCAGGATTATGATTGGTAATGGGAGTTTGTTCTCCGTTGGATATGTTTACAGGGAATAGTTTCGAACATCCAAATATATTAAGTCATACTTATGGAAACAGTACGCGTAATGTGTGAATTCAAAGTGGCGGTGCATTTCTTTTGTCTGTCAGTATATAAATTTAGCAAATAAATGTACACCTTAAGTCAATTCCAATTCCATAGTTCAGTGATAATGCTACAAAGTTGTATGTAAACAAAGTTGGTAATAAAAGTAAAGCAAACATGTCGGGAATCTACTTGTATAGATTATCGAACATTTAAATGAAAAGGGAGGTAATTTTAAAATTACGAAATTTTGATTTTTGTTTTGAGAACAACGTTTCCTGAACACATTTTATCGACTTTTAAATAATGACATAATGAGCAATTCTTGTCAATGCCAAACATTAAATTTGTTTTAAGCGATACGTTTGTATAACGAAATAAGTTGTTTTTTATTATATGGTTGGTAATTCTGATACTTCGCCTAGAAAATAATAAAATAACACACTTTTTTGAAAAACACATTCTTACGTGGCATTTCTAAAAGCTTCAAACAGTTATATCAATGCTCAGATGTTTAATCTATGCCACTAAAAAGTCGTGCTTATTTGTTTTTCAGTATATATTCATTAAGAACCTTTCTACGACAACCTAACTTCTATGGTGACGTGATCACTTTCACGTTCATAATCACAGTCATACAATCTTTATTAAACTTATTAAACGTTTATCAAACGAGGTTATGAAGCTATCTATTTGCAACGCACCACATGTTTAGTGGTTGCCCCACTTACAGCTCGCCTCTTGATTGTGCGATGACAGGACATGTTTAGTGGTTGCCCCACTTACAGCTCGCCACTTGATTGTGCGATGACAGGACATGTTTAGTGGTTGCCCCACTTACAGCTCGCCACTTGATTGTGCGATGACAGGACATGTTTAGTGGTTGCCCCACTTACAGCTCGCCTCTTGATTGTGCGATGACAGGACAAAGTGTGAACCCAGTGATGACGTTTACCTAAATCCTGAAAGAACTGTACCATTTGATGTTTTAGTCGGATTTAAAAGCTCATATGAGCTTGTGTTATTTTGTTGTAAAACCGACTTGTAAATAAATATAACTCGACTTGTTTGTCATCAGCCTTGTCTTGTCGTATCCTTACTGGTTTATTGGCGTGTTGCTCTGGCTTCTGGCAAGTCATTGAGTACTTGCTTTGTGGTTTTCTAGGCTTTTGGTTTATTATATTCATATATACATGATTATCTTTGTGTTATATGTATATTGCCTATTAATTCTGCCTAGTTTTTAAAAGACCGTTTGAAGGCGATAGGCCTATTATCAACCCGTTTGTGTTTATGATGTCACACGTCTTGCTTCTCATTAACCTTGTAAGTGTCGTTTGTTTTAATGCGTAATGTTCTGTGAAAGCTAGATTTCCTGTTCGACTTTCATGCCTACTTTTATTTGATCAACGTTTACATGTATAAACATCAATGATACAGCCATACAACCTGTTTGTGTTGGTTCGCCGTAAAACCGCAGTTCAGTTCAATTAAATTAAATTATGTTTGGCAAAATTGGTAGTGTAGATGCCATATATTCTACCAGTTGCCACAAACAGGTTTTGGTAAGTCCTTGTTTTTTGGGTAGATAGGAAACAACAAACGAACGATTAGTTTACAATTTGAATTACCTTCTCCAGTATCATTTTGACTTTAAATCTGCTGGCATATATTAAAATACAATTTTGAGTTTTCAACTTATCTTTGTTATTCTACCATTGGTTTGAATATATTCTTGATGAAATGTAATCAGAAGTTAATAATATGCAATAATCTTCGTGAAAACCGTGCGAATAACTAATTACACAATATATTTTACACCACTGTAAAATGATGCGTTAGCTTTTTTGTTTTTGTATTTATATATACACGAGCATCTTTGTGTTTTACTTGTATTGCCTATTAATGCTGCCTTGTTGGTTAGAGAATAGTTCACGGCGGAGATTTCTTTATTTACACTGTTTTATTGGGATGACAGTAGGGCAAGTGTGAGGATTGGTGCACCATAGAACCTGGTTTAAACCCCAGCGGCCTTTTTTGCCACTGACCGTTCCAAGGCGGTAGCCCTATTGTCAACCCTTTGGT
Source organism: Cyrtodaria siliqua (assembly GCA_037043455.1). Lineage (NCBI taxonomy): Eukaryota > Metazoa > Mollusca > Bivalvia > Adapedonta > Hiatellidae > Cyrtodaria > Cyrtodaria siliqua. Next base: position 30,634 of record JAWPHD010018316.1, on the reverse strand, counting down.
GTTTGTGATGTCTTATTTGGCCTTTTATTCATCATTAAATGTGTTCTTTGTTTCTGTGTGTGTTTGTGGTTGACTGTCGTCATTGAAAATTATTTTTCCTGTTCGATTTTTATATCTATATTTCTACTATGACGTGCGAGATTTCATTGGTCGAAACAATTAACATCGGACGCCGGTTATGTCAGTGGCTCGGCCAATCAAAAACACAATGATGCTATGGGCGGAGTTTTTTCAAAGTCGAATGATGTACAAGTTGGCATGCATTTTATGCAACATCGACGCACACCGAGCGTGGGCGGAGTTATAGAAAGATACATTGGAGAGTGAATTATACTTTATGGGAATTTGAACGGCACAATGAGTCATACGTAGACTGTAAATGACTTTGACCGCGGGAGTAAACAATAATTTGTTTGTTGGTTTGTTTGGTGTTTAACGTGATTTTTTAGCACATTATAGGCTATGTATGACGGCCGAAATTGTTTGTTGAAGGCATACATCCCATGTATTCCTGGGTAGTACCAGTACTTATACCTCCCTCCATCTGTAAGAATCGACACTTTCTCACTTACAAGTTGAACTCCCAGTGGGATTCGAACCAGCAGCAGTGAGAGGCTAGAAGGTTTACAACGCGACTCCTTAACCCCTCGACCACGGATCACATAACACACACTGTTTCATAGTAAAGTAACCCCTTTTGTTACCAGTGGTGTAAACAGTTCAAATGGTCGTCGTAAACAATACTTATGCTATATACACTTGTGCTTAGGCCAACAATATATAAACATGCTGTTACCCAATCCAGATTTCTTGCAGGTAGGTAGGAAGGTGAACAACAAATAAGATTAAAGATTTAAGAAATTAAAATAAACATATTTCAAGAATAGCAATTCATATAGGAGAACATAGGGAAATAGCAAACCAACACGTTTTATGGTCTCGCCCTAACGATTATATTTTGTAATATTTTGGATGTTTGGTTATATCAATTTGAAGCAGATATTCCATTTGAATTAATAAAACAACGCTTGATTGACTCATATCATCAAAGTTGGTATTCAAATATCAATAGCTCTAACAGGTTAGAATCATACTGCCGCTATAAACACAGTTTTGATATGGAAAAATATTTGAACCTATTATATGATAACAAATTCCGAATAGCACTGGGTAAATTTCGACTCTCCTCTCACAATTTAGCCATTGAAAATGGTAGATATCTAAATATCCCGCGAGAAAATAGGAAATGTATACATTGTACCCAAAATATAGTAGAAAACGAATACCATTTTTTGCTTGTATGTCCAATATATAGACACTTAAGACAGAAATATTTTAAACCTTACTTTTGCAGATGGCCCACGATAAACAAATTTGATGCGTTAATGTCTAATAACTCGAACAGAACAATTATAAGCTTATCAAAATATGTTTATTATGCATTTAACTTCGAAATGAAATGCAAGTTTAAATTTCTTTACTACATTTCAACCTTTTCTCCATTTAAGAAATAAAAAAGCTATAACGCTTCTCTGTAAACTTTAATATAGATTTTGTATACCATGTTTTTGATGTTCTCACTGTATTGAATATGTATTGTGTGTAGGCTATAAACGTTGTACTGAATGTTTAATGCTGAATAAAGTTAATATATAATATATAATATATTTTACCTGGAGGACTCGATACGATTATACGGATCAAGAAAACGACTGAATTATCCAAAATATTGCCTAAATTATGGTAACAAGAGACATCGACAAAGCACTTCAACATCCAGTAACCATGCTTATACTAGATGTTATCATTTAACGATCTCTTTCTAACAACTTGTTGATTATATTAATCAATATCCCGAATTGCTGCAATTGAAGTTACTATAAATAAAAGCTAATTATTTGAAAACAAGTTTTGCAATTTTATATAATCTGAGTCCTTGACTTTATTTCAACGGAATATGTTAATGTTCCGGTAGAAGCTTTATAGCCAAAATGCAATTAAATAGGTGTTCTGAAGGATGGTACAATGCTATGTATTCAATAGAATGCAGTCAACTCATACGCCAACTCGATACCAAGTGTGAAAATTAGTGTATGATAAAGTTAAACTGAGATATTAACATATTTATAAACCGAGTTAAACAGTAATAGAACAACAGGCTAATAGTTCAGAAACTTCAAAGGTGTGGATTGATTTTCAAAAATAGTCTTTATTAATTACACTTAAATAAACAGCTTAGACATGAATAGAGCATTTTAGATTGACTGTCCCTTATATTAAACGTGCCAACGTATATATACTGTTTCCAGTATATATACGTTGGCACGCATCCTAAGGGTCAGTTCCGAGAATATTCACAATACCAAAGCGTACACAATAAGGCTTCCTGACAAAGGACTATATCCGATACACTGGCTTCACGTCCGTTATTCCTCTATCTGTACATCCATCCGCATGGCAAAGTCCAATGATTGACGCTAGATATTCAGCACTGTATTGGTTTAAACATATTTTATTGCATTTTTTTTTAACAAAGTATGCAAATGGGTCGGACCACAAGTTCTTACAACATCAGTTACGGCCCTTCCTAATACAATTTAAATTACAAAGAACAACTGTAATGTTATGTAATAGATAGAGTCTGGTCTCAGCGAGTTGGCTTATTTAAACACCTCAGCGAGTTGGCTTATTTAAACACCGAATAGGCGTAGCCCATCGAGGTGTTTAAATAACCAACGAGCTGAGACAGACTCTATCTTTTCTGTAGCATGGTGTACTCAGTAACACTGTGACGTCATAGTGACCGTACTCTAAATTCCAATATCCGGTAGTTGTAGTACGGTAAAGCCACGCCCCTTTAGTTACCCTAAATTAAACGATTTAATGCTCTGCATTCATCAAAGGAAATGTCACTGACCATGCTACAAGGCTATAGTAAACATATTAAGTAAAAATAATTACTAAATTTTACAAAATTTAATGTAGACGTAAACAGTTGTCACAATAGTTGGGTGAAAGAAAAGGAAAAAAGAAAAGGAGGAGAAGAAGACGGACTATGTTTTAATAAGAGTACATAGGGTCAGTCCGAACACAATGAGTTGTTTTAATACACTAGTTAAAACGTCTGGTGTCTTTTATATATGTTTGCACAGCTAGAAAAACAATTTCATTTTCTTTATCACTAAAATCTGTATTGCCAACACACAATTTGTCAACGTTCAACGGATGGAACAGTCTGGTTGATCTAAACAGGTTACGCCTCTGTTCAATAAATCGACAACATTTAAAAAGAAAATGTTCAGCATCTTCCTTGTCTTGTCCACAGTCGCATGTTGGTGATAATCGTAAATGGTTCAAATACAAATCACCATTAAGGTTGCTGCATAAATGTGCATGATTACAGAAAGTGACCGAGAGCCGCATAAATAAAACGACAGGACAGTGTATTGAGGAGAAAACATTTAAATGCCTTTAAATATACTAATTCACGAACATATGTAGGTAGATTATTCCAAAGACTTAATGTCGAAGGGATAAATGATTTGGAAAATATCTCAGTTCTCCTTATCGGTGTTACGTAGTCATCGGAGTTCCTCAAGTTGTAATTATTAATATCTCTAACAAACGGAGGAAACAAGTTATTTACACTCTCAGGCAACATTTCATTTTTAGCTTTAAATACAGTATAAGTTTCTGAAATGTTCGTCTGTCTGCTAGCGAAAGCCATTCAATTTCGACGATTAATTTGTTAATAGATACGGATCGAGTCAAACCGGTAACAATAAGCGCAGCTTCATATTGCAGTTGTTCTAAAGAGTTTCTCTCACCGACAGTACAACCGTCCCACACTGTGGAAGCATACTCTAAAATATACTTGATTCATAGTTTTTCGACCTTCTTTGTATTTTAAAATTCTCATTAGGCCTAAAACTTTGGATGCTGAGGTTAGAATCTTTTTAATATGTTCATGCCATTTACCATTATTACTTGCAGTCAGGCCTAGATGTTTGTGATGTTCTACAAATGTAAGTTGTCCGTCATAAACAAATAAATTTGGTTGTCTGATGTTATTTGTTGGCGTTAAACTTCACTAACCATGTTTTAGTCCATTCAGACATAATTTGCAAGTCATGATTTAATATACCTTCCATATCTTCTGTGTTAGAAGTTGCGACTGAAAGAGAGCTATCATCGGCAAATAATCTAGTAATGCTTAACATACACTCAAGTGATATGAAAACGCAACACGGGAATTTCCGCTATATATTGTATGTACAATATGCTGCTTTTAATCGAATGGTACATGGCTACGTAAGACCTTTCCTTTTGGAAAAAATACTAAAACAACAAATAATACAGCAGATAGTATTCCTTCAATGTTTCATTATTCACAGAGTACGCGTTTGGCTCAATCATGTGAGCAAACTTAGGATGCAACATTTTGCAAACTATTTACGTTAAATACAGTACTGAACTAGCTCAATTTTTCAAAGAGCTACTTCAACATTTATGAAGTTCTTGTTACAAAGTGTAGTGTGATTAAAACGTCTACAACATCACAGTTGTGTCCTTTCTCTAGTTAACTGCAACTTTCTTTTTAAAAAAAATCTTGGGATTTCTTTGGAATATTATGTGCAATTAAGTGTGCAGTATATGCAATATATAGCGGAAATTCCCGTGTTGCGTTTTCATATCACTTGAGTGTATGTTCAGCGATATTGTTTATGTAAATTAAAAAGAACTAAGGTCCGAGTACCCAACCTTGCGGAACGCCAGATGTTATTATTTTTAAATCTGATTTGGCATTTCCTATAAAGACTCTCTGTTTTCTATTGGAGAGGTAATCTGAAATCGATGATAAAAGTTTGCCATCGATACCATTTTGTTTCAATTTAAATAGTAATGCTTTCCGCCAAACGCGATCAAATGCCTTAGATACATCAGCAAAGACAATACACATTAATTGTTTTGCATCAAGTGTTTGGCATATTTGATGGTAAATATCTAATAGTTGCACTGTATTAGGATGATAAGCTAGATATTAAGCACTGTATTAGAATGATAAAACATCATATTTGCTCTAAAAGGTATGAACACGGCAGTTTAAAGGTAGGTAAAGTAGCATAACCGAAGGTTACATATAGTATTAAGTCATACGGGGCCTGTAAGCAAAACAGCTACATTGTATTATCAGCGTTTTGTCAGTTATTTGAATCACCGATTCTGATTTCAAAACAGCCATCATCAACAACAACAAGCACATTTTTGGCAGGAGCCAGCTTTGATCCCAGGCTCAACATTTGTACCAATAGTACATGCCAGAGGCAGTATATGGCATCTCTATGACTTGTGGTTTCATGAAAGAGAATTTTTAAGTGTTTTTTTTTTTTAGTAAACATGTAACAGATCTTTACTCAGTTGCAAAAGAAAGTGTTCACTGAGTTTTGTTTAGATGTATTTGTATAAAGTTTTTTAGAAATAAATTGACAAATTCCAAAATAAATATGCCATTTCCGGTACCAAAGTTTTTATCGTTCCATTGCCAATATCATGTTGTCATTTGCTTTTCAATAGATTGAATAATTAAGGGACTGTCGCTTGATAAAGACAGGGTCGATAACGTTAATGTATATCGACCCTGATAAAGAGGATAGGGTGTAAAGTAAAATTTCAAAGTGTCAAGTTTTTTTTGAAACCGAGTATATATATAAAATCTTTGGATTCCGATCCCATCCCCCACCCCACCCCTTTTCTTTTTTCGTTTACATCGGTGACTTTATTTTACACCGTTGATAGTCTATTGATTTGGAATTATTAATATAAAAATAAAGATGGAAATATATTACGCGGAGTATGAGAAGAGTAGTGTAGCCAATTTGGATGTCCCGTTGTAACAATTTGAAAGGTTAAACATGGCAAATATAATACCGTCCTGCAAACTTGTTTGGCATTTTCTATTATCTAGAATGCGGTTGAAATGTGTACACGGGTAGTAAAACATCTGCGTTTTTGAATACAAGGTTGATTGATCAACTTGCATTCATAGTCATTGCTTTTGGCGCCTCCTCATCGCCATCTGGCGGATAACCTACATTTTTTTCTCATAAATCGAGGCTTCAAGTCGTACATGCATGCTGATCTATGCTATAGACGAACGTATTGGATGCTGAAAACAACTATAATGCAAATAAACAGGTCGAGAAACTCTACGAAAAATGTACGAGTTGTGGGCGTTTTTTTTTTCAAGCGATTTTTTGCAAGGTATTTTCTCATCAAGGGGAAACACGATGTGACATCACACGCACCTTCGCTTGACAGTGTCATATTCGCGCAAAGAACCGGAATTAGACGAGATTCCGGGGGAAGAGTTGTTTCAGGTGTCAGACCAGTCAGGAAATACTTCCGGGTCGTAGGGTGCTGAAATAGTTCCTTGAATTGAATTGGATTTTATAGTCGCACCAACAGCTAAGGTCATATGGCGACTTTCCAGCTTCTACTGGTGGAGGAAGACCCCAGGTGCCCATCCGGGCAATTTTCGTGCACGTGCGGGCACCTGGGTAGAACCACCGACGTTCCGCAAGCCAGCTGGATAGCTTCCTCACATAAAGATTCCTAGGCCCCTGAGGGATCGAACCTACAGCGGTGAGAACTAAGAGAGTCATTTTCCTTTGGAAGCGTGCCAACATCACTGCCATGCACGACACACTTCGAGACTTTTCTGCGAGTTTTACATCCAAATACAGCCTATCTACCCCAATCAACAGTCTATGGTCAATCTTCAAACAGAAATGCATTGAGACCATTACGTCACATGTACCATCCAAGATGACATCATCACGGTTCAACCAACCATGGTGTAACCGGAAGATCCACAGACTGTCCAGGAGGAAACACAGGGCTTACAAGAAGGCCAGACTTACTAATCGTCCTCAAGATTGGGAGAGATACCGCACCATCCAGAAAGACACTCAGTCTACATGTCGGACAACCTACAACGAATATGTCAGTGACCTTGTAAGCGATAAGGGCAACTCTAACGCTCTATTCCTTTGTGAAGAGCAAGAAGTGTGATGGGACAGGCGTTTCACCCTTGAAGAAGGATGGCTCAACCCATTCGGACCCGAAGGAAAAGGCAGATATACTGAACGAGCAGTTTTCATCAGTGTTCACCAGGGAGAACAGGACCCACATGCCTCAGCTTGGACAGAGTCACACTCCTACTGCCCCTCCCATCCATGTAACAGAGAAAGGCGTATTGAAGCTCTTACTTGGACTGAATCCCTACAAAGCCACTGGCCCTGATCAGATCTCCTCTAGATTCCTCAAGGAAATGGCCACCTCCATTACACCAGCATTGACTTTCATCTTTCAGGCTTCACTGAACCAAGGTCAGACTCCAGATGACTGGAAAGGTGCCTTTGTCACGCCATTATTCAAGAAAGGAAATAGGAACACAGCATCAAACTATAGACCTGTCTCCCTCACCTCCATCTGCTGCAAAGTCATGGAACACATTGTCCAAAGCCACCTGATCACCTTCTTCGAGAAGCACAGCATATTGACAGACAGACAGCATGGCTTCCGGAAGAAGAGGTCCTGTGAAACCCAGCTAATCACCACACTCCAGGATCTAGCATCAGGCCTTAACAACAAACAGCAGCTGGATGTCATACTACTGGACTTCAGTAAAGCCTTTGACAAGGTCCCCCATGAGCGTCTTGCTGCCAAACTTCATCATTACGGTGTTCGAGACAAGACCCTGGAATGGATAAAGAGCTTCCTTGCTGATCGATCGCAACAAGTGGTACTAGAAGGACAATCTTCTCAGTCTGCTCCAGTTACTTCTGGAGTTCCTCAAGGTACAGTCATGGGACCACTGCTCTTCCTGGTGTACATAAACGACCTACCATCGAGAGTTGAGTCCAAGGTCAGCCTTTTTGCTGATGACAGCATGCTGTACCGGATTATCAACTCCGATGAAGACGCCAAGAAGCTACAATCAGACCTTGATCACCTTCAGCAATGGGAAGATGACTGGCAGATGGCATTTAATCCCGACAAATGTGAGGTTTTGAGAGTCACAAACAAGAGGCGTTTTATTCCTGCCACCTATTCTATACATGGCAAGCAACTGCAGATGACATCAAAGACTAAATATTTGGGAGTTACCATAGACAGTAAGTTATCATGGAACCCACACATTGATGCTGTCACGAAGAAGGCAAACAACACAACAGCGTTCCTTCGAAGAAACCTATCCTCATGCCCCAAGGAAGTTAAGTCCACTTGCTACAAATCCCTTGTTAGACCACAACTAGAATATGCGTCAACAGTATGGGATCCATCTACGAAGTCCAGCATCACCAAGGTTGAAGCAGTACAACGCAGGGCTGCTCGTTTTGTCATTGGAGACTACAGCCGAACGAGCAGTGTCACCACCATGCTTCAGCACTTGGAATGGAAGGACCTCCAGACACGTAGACAGTATGCCAAAGCTGCTATGATGTACCGCATTGTACACCAGCTGGTGGAAATCCCGATTGTACCATATTTCCACCCTACCGGCGCCAATACCAGAGGACATGCTAGCAGGTTTCTTCAACCGTTTACTACAGTGAATAGCTACCGTGACTCCTTCTTCCCGTCCGGCATCAGATTATGGAACTCCCTCCCAGTCAGCCTCATCGACGCACCATCCTTCGAAGTGTTCCAGACGAGGATGGTTGCTATGACGGAGTGACCAGTTACAAGATGTTTTTAACCTGTTTTTAACTGCACTACCGACCCTCCCTCACGTGTACATAGTTCACAATGTGCGAGTATGCTCCAGAGGAGTCCTGCACAGTAACGAAAGAAGAAGAGGGGCAAGTGATTGCAAGTCAGAGACTCGGCCACGGACGCCCCCTGAAAGTATCCAAAGTTTCTAGTTGGCATGTGTTTTTCCCAAGATTAGTTACTGTTCATGACAACAGACATACTACTTTAACCTCAGGTTAGATTTAACAATGAAATAGAAAATCTAACCTGAGGTTAAAGTAGTATGTCTGTTGTCATGAACAGGAAGTATTTTACTGTGTTTGTCAGGATTATTTCTTTGGAGAGTATGAGCACAGAGGTTAGGTAGAGATGTGGTTTTGACAGATGTTTATTTCAAAATACGCATAGTGCAAATGAATGACGCGAAGTGTTGAAAAACTGAATCGGTGTTTTATTCCAGATATGGGACCGTTTGCTAGCCAAATGTGTTTAATACACAGAATAAAAGTGTATTTAAGCGAACGAATGTTGTGGAACTTGTGACTGATCTCCAAATATAGCCTTTTTTGCACCGTGTTCAATGGGCTGATTTTCACCGGTCTGACACCTTCAATACATTTAGAGTTGTTTCAATATATTTATTATGTATAATTGTATTGGACACTACGAAAAGTATCTAAATTTCATGTGGCACAGTGCGAAAATATCACAAATTATTTCCCAACTTTAAACACACATATTATGAAGAGTTTTATAGATACAAGTTTCATTCATTCCAAATACCATCACAAATTTAATTTTCTTTCCAATGATAGAATTTTTCTTTCTCTTACACTTAGAACAAACAAGAGATCAATGACCTTGAAGCTCTACTGATTGATTTTGATTTCAGGAAGTAGTCGCTACAGACTTGTTTTTTAAAAAATTATTTTTAACCGTGGTGGCCATCTTGAATTTCCGGCCGACCTGAAATTTTGCTAAGATCAATAAGACATTAAGAGCAACATTCCTGTGAAGTTTCATGAAAATCCGTCAGGTAGTTTCAAAGAAGTAGTCGCTACAAGTTTTCATTATATAACTCTATGTAAACAAAGCAGCCATGTTTAAGGTCAAATCAAAACGATTTTCGACAAGGACCAACATCATGTCATACTGATCATTTTAGAAAAAGTCCCATATCAATATCTCTTATTGTTTTGAAGAAGTAGTCGCTACAAACTTATTTATTTTAAATCTATTTTTAGCTGTGGCGGCCATCTTGAATTTCCGGCCGACCTGAAATTTTTCTAGGTCAACTAGACATCAAGAGCAACATTCCTGTGAAGTTTCATGAACATCCGTCAAGTAGTTTCAGAGGAGTAGTCGCTACAAGTTTTTACTATATAACTCTATGTAACCAAAGATGGCCACTGGCAGCCATGTTTAACGTCGAATCAAAATAATTTTCCACAAGGATCTATATCATGTCATGCTGATCATTTTAGAAAAAGTCCCATATCAATATCACTTATAGTTTTCAAGAAGTAGTCGCTACAAACTTATTTTTTAAAAATCTATTTTTAGCTGTGACGGCCATCTTGAATTTCCGGCCGACCTGAAATTTTGCTAGGATCAATTAGACATCAAGAGCAACATTCCTGTAAAGTTTCATGACAATCCGCCAAGTAGTTTCAGAGGAGTAGTCGCTACAAGTTTTTACTATATAACTCTATGTAAACAAAGATGGCCGCTGGCAGCCATGTTTAACGTTGAATCAAAACGATTTTTGACTAGGATCAACATCATGTAATGCTGATCATTTTAGAAAAAGTCCCATATCAATATCACTTATAGTTTTCAAGAAGTAGTCGCTACAAACTTATTTTTTAAAAATCTATTTTTAGCTGTGACGGCCATCTTGAATTTCCGGCCGACCTGAAATTTTTCTAGGATCAATTAGACATCAAGAGCAACATTCCTGTAAAGTTTCATGACAATCCGCCAAGTAGTTTCAGAGAAGTAGTCGCTACAAGTTTTTACTATATAACTCTATGTAAACAAAGATGGCCGCTGGCAGCCATGTTTAACGTTGAATAAAAACGATTTTTGACTAGGATCAACATCATGTCATGCTGATCATTTTAGAAAAAGTCCCATATCAATATCACTTATAGTTTTCAAGAAGAAGTCGCTACAAACTTGTATTTTAAAACTCTATTTTTAGCTTTGGCGGCCATCTTGGATTTCACATCAACATGAATTTTTGCTAGGATCAACTAGACTTTATGGGCAACATTTCTGTAAAGTTTCATGAATATCCATCCAGTAGTTTCAGCTGTGAAGTCGCTACAAATAAAAGTTTACGGACAGACGGACGACGGACGCCGCACCATGGCATAAGCTCTGCTGATCTCTGATCAGTAGAGCTAAAAAGGAGTTTGACGGAAACTTTGACTATATCAAAACCTAGATTTTTAAGAGAAAAGCGAAAAATGATGACATTTTTAACTTTAAACATCTTTTAATACAATTTCTTACTTTCAAAATAAACGTAAATTATTATAATACCATTTTGATATTCACTATGAATCGTTTGAATGTATTCTCATCAAAATCAGTGAATAATTGAGAGAAGAGATAGAAGGAATAGTTAAGGTGCCACGTGATATTTTGGTTACTTCATTGGTTAAGATAGGAAGTTTCCTATCTGTTTATTAATATGTCTGTGATAGCAACACCTGTTTCAAAAGTGTTTTAGTGATTCACGATGTCAGTGAATTATTTTTAATGATAAGATGAAAAAAAGAAACATGTTTAGGCATTAGACACCACTGGATTGTTATAGTATATATAGAAGTTTTGTTATCGCTATATATTCTGTATTTAAGAATGGATTTGATTAAAACTTTCACAGATTATAGAGTTCAGGGTCTAGTTGTGCAAGAACGTTACAATGTCATTAAAATCCGGCTTTTTTCACTGATCGCATTTGTTGTTTTACATATAAATCAGTGTCTGTCTCAGCCAACGCTGACAGTTTTAACATGACGTCATCCAAAATGGCCACTCACACATCAGAGTTATTTGACTGATTTTTTAAAAATTGTTTTCCAGTAGGCCTTATTCATAATTTTGATAGAGCATCATCAAAAAAATCTGACCAATCAGTGACCAGAACTAAAACATACACATACATTCTGGTAGGTGATAAACTCGGTCTTATCCTTGTTGTTTAACCAAGTTTACTGTTAAAATTAAGGTATCTACAGTGTGATTCTTTTAAAACCCGGCATAGTTCATGCACCTTCATGCAAATTGATTCAATATTAAAATTTTACTCTGCTATTTTTTTTTATTTTACTATAGAACCTAAGGATAAAACCGAGTAATACACATTTTATCACATACTGAAAATAAGATAAAATCTCAACATCTCTGCAATGGAAAATTATGATATTCATAATTTTCCATTGCAGAGATGTTGAGATAATATCATAATTTTCCATTGCAGAGATGTTGAGATTTTATCTTATTTCCAGCTGGTGATAAAATGTGTATATTCATAATTTTCCATTGCAGAGATGTTGAGATTTTATCTTTTTTTCAGTAGGCGATAAAATGTGTATTACTCGGTTTTTATTCAAGCCAGTAGAGTGATACAGGCAGGCCCTCTTGTGCATCTTGTTCCCGGAAGACTACTTAATACACGCCAATCTGTAAATGACAATTTTAGACATGGAGGTCATCTTGAGTGACAGCTTGGCCATACAACATAAATCTGTCTATCCATCAGCAATTTCATAAAACAATATATTAGTCTAGATTTGAAACAGTTTAATGACAACTGATCACAATATTGTTTATTTGGAATGGATCGACCCTCTACCTTGTAGATCGACCTTGTACGTCGCCCTTAAGATCGCAAATTTGGCTGAAACTCGTCAAATTTATGGAAATTTTAAATGCCCAGCAATCGTGCAAATATTCATACAGTCTTTAAGATTCCTATCAAGAAAGATACAATATCGGACAGGGAAAGCAGCATTCAAGGACGACAGTCAACCACAAAACCCAAAAACAAACACGCAAACAGACAAACGAGAAGGCAAAAGTTAAAAAAAACAAAAAAAACATCACAAACACAAAAGGGCTGACAATAGGGCTACCGCCTTGGAATGGTCAGTGGCAACAAAGGCCACTGGGGGTTTAAACCGGTTCTAGGGTGCACCAAACCTATCAAACCTTGCATAGTACTTTGATTGATGTACTCATTGATAATTGAAGTGGATAGATTTTAAGAGTTTTTTTACATTGATAATAATTATCTTCACGAGTTCGGAATTGGTAAAAGAGCAATTCCAAATTGTGCGGAGATGTCTAGTAAATATATACCTGGTGGTTATATTTACCTGTTTTAAATGGTCTCTGAGGTAGTGTGGCTTTGTTTGATTTATTCCATATGGTATTCAAGATTTTCCATTATCGTTTTGGATTAGTGGTTTGAAGAGTTAGGTAGCGCTGTGGTGTAATGGTTAGCATTGCGGCTTAGTAAAAAAAAAGAGTGATAATGGACCTTTGGAAACGGCCGAGCATGACACATACAAAATATTGCAGTCTCAGTTTGATTGAGACTGTTCATGAGCGGTAGTGAAATATGCTATCTACCGCTCACGCCCTCTAGCCCCGGGTAGAGCAGAACTCAATATTCATAAAAATCAACAGTACAGAATTTTAACCATCCCGAAGATGGCAAGCATATGGCGGTGGATATAGCAATATTTGTATCTTTATTTCATCCCCTATATCCAGCAGCGTATGGTCCCAAGATCTAATAAAATTGTATGCCCCGAAGGGCGAAATAAACAAAAAGGAATTTAGTTGGGAGCAGCGGTTATGAAGCCTGCGTCACAAGTAACAGCCAAAAGACTAAATTAAAAAGCAGACAACATATCCTATGAGTGGTTAAACAATACCCAGAGCCTTTTATCGGCCGGAGTAGTGGAACCACCGAATCGAAAATTAAGTAAGAAAACAAAAGAAATTGAAAATGTACCAACGATCACTAATAAGTATCGGGCTCAGCGATCTCCAAAGATCAACCCAGGGATCACGCATTCAATCCCAGCCAGGACCAAATAAGGGGTAAATAATCGAAATATTTCAGAACCTAGGTCTGCTCGCTAAAATGCTTAGTGCAATACAGCGAGGATAAATAAACGCTTATACGCACACGGTTTGAAGAGTGCGGAGTTTATTTGCATGTTAATGCTAATGCTGACTGATGTAAAGTTTGTATTGCTGGCAGGCGTTTTGTAATTTTGCTTTTATGTGTTTTCGATAACTCTCATAGTAAATGGATCTTGGTAACCCAGCGGGCAAATGACCTTGGGCTGACGTTGGATTTTAGTTGAAAACAGAAGTTTTCTAGACGTCAGAAATCTGACGTTGATGCAACGTCAGAAATCTGACATTGATCGAAATCTGACGTTGGACCAACGTCAGAAATTGATGTTGGATCAACAATGGACCAATGCTGGATCAACGTTGGATCAACGTCAGTAATCAGACGTTAAACCAACCTTTGTGCAACCCGTACTAAATGTTGATTCCAATACGAGCCGCCACTTCATGCGAAAAGGGGCCTTATGCTATTTGCAACCAACGTAGACCCAAACCTGCTTCTGCTGATCTGGTCAGCATTCAGTCAATCAAACCACCAAGATTCTACAAGCAGCTAGTGAAGACCAAGATCAGACTGGTCTACGTCGCTGGCAAATGCTATGGTATTTTTTGCATGTGCCAGTCCATATAATCATTATTTAAATAAGAGGTCAATGACCTTGAAACTCTACTAAAAGGTTTTTGATAGCTAGATCAGCATTCCTGTGAAGTTGCATGAAAATCTGTCAGTTTCAGAAGAGTAGTCGCTACGTTTTTACTATATAACTCTAAACAAAGATGGCCACTGGCAGCCATGTTTAACGAATCAATATATATTTCGACAAGGATCAACATCATGTCATGCTGATCATTTTAGAAAAAGTCCCATATCAATATCACTTATAGTTTTCAAGAAATAGTCGCTACAAACTTGTTTTTTAAAAATCTATTTTTAGCTGTGGTGGCCATCTTGGATTTCACATCAACATGATTTTTTGCTAGGATCAACTAGACTTCATGGGCAACATTTCTGTCAAGTTTCATTAAAATCCATCCAGAGCCATAAGCATCTGCTGATCTCTGATCAGTCGAGCTAAAAACAAAACTTTCAAAATTAAACCTCATTGGACACCATACCACACTTGTGGAACCTAAATATTATGTTAATGGGATGTAAAATGCCACTAGAATGAAAAACAACAACAAATAAACATACAAACTGGTTCATTCTGTCTTTATTTATAAACTGATAAACTGAAATTTGTATTCTTCCTTTTTCTTTTTCTTCATACTATGATGTATAAACACTCAAAAGGATAGAAATAAAAGCACCAAGATTCATTCATGACACTTCGAGTGACACATTCTGCAGAAAATGTAAAGATCATACAAATTTAAAATTCATGGGGGTGTTAATCATTTTCACCCTAGCACAACAGCTCAGGTGAGGATTATAAAAATCTTTCATGGGTATCCTTTTCCAATACGAGGTATAATTGTTTTATCGGAGGGTTGACATTTCCATATCTGAACTGGATACCCATGATTGATTCTTTTTCTTGCATATCATTTACATTCTGTAAACATTACCAACTGCTAACATTTTACATGTTAATTTACACGACGACGTCATGCAACTGTCATTGTTGATATCAGCGCGCGACTTTTATCTTCCCCCATGTATAAGATCAGAATTTCAAGATGATTATGCAAAACAAGATTATAAACCGTATCCAAGGTGCAAGAAAATTACCATTTCGGTCAAGTTGTATACAATCATTGGTAGTAGCAAATCATTTTCTGTTTAAATTTAAGCTTCTCAGCTATGTTAAAGTTTGGCAATTAATAATAATAATTTAAATATTGGTGAAAATGCAACACTTATTTACTTGCTAAATGCAAGTAGATGTTTGCAGATTGCAAGTAGAACATGTTAGCATTTGCTAAATTTTTCAACTAATATAAGAAACCAATTAGGTTTCTGTCTACATTTATTCACTGAACATATTTATTTAACTTCGTATAACAATACATTATTACATTCCTGCATCTAGCCGAGTGTGAAAATGTCATTATTTACATGTATAGCAATCCTTCAAGGTTTTAGATTATTAATGCAAGTACCTTGATTAAAACAGCTTAAAAGCTTCGCACTTGTTTTTTTTAGCGAGTAGCTAAAAATATTAAATTTAATCCCCAGGTTATTTTCCCATTATGTTCCATTTCTGCGTTGTAACCACACAATCACTTGTTAATCTTTTTTATGCACATGGCACTTGAAAACACGTACACATCCCAAGTTGGGATACTTAAACGGAAAACTTCAGTTTATCATATTTGGTCTCTCTTTCGTCCCCCTCCACCTCGACGATCAGGCGCGTATTTAAGGCAAGCACCTATAGTTAAGTCCACATCGTGTTCAGTGACTTCGAATGCTTTTAAAGCACTAGCTGAAAGAAGAAATAAAAATTATTTTTTTAATACAAAATGCATCCTGAAGCTTCTGTAATTTTAAATTTAAAATACATTAGAAATAAAAAATAAAAGGGTCCTATAGGAAAATTTGCAGCGACCAAAACAGAAACATGAAATAAGTACATAAAATATTGTTAACGTAAACAAAACGAGAAAAACGAGCAGAAAAGTCTAATATCATAGTTTTGAATTGGCGCAAATCATTTTGCTTTTTATAAGTAACTATCATTCATTTGGAGGCCCCGGGTTCAATCCTCCGTGGTGCCACTGAGTTCCGTCGGTGTGTTCTTAGGCAAGACACTTTACCTTAGCCTCGTCCGTCGGATGGGGACGTAAACCGGGCGGTCCCGTGTATCGGTCTATCCTCCGAGCACGTTAAAGAACCATAGGAATCTATTCGATAATAAGAGTAGGGCAGGTTCCCGGATTCCTATGTATCCTTCCCCTCTCTCTGGGGTGGCTCTAAATAACCTATACTGTGTTGATGAGCCGTTAAACAACATTCAATTCAATTCAATTCATTTTACAATAAAAACAAGAGGCCCAAGAGGGCCTGTGGACGCTCTACTGGCTAATATGGCTCTGATAACATCAATGAAACGAGTGACTATCGTCTTAAAGAGGCAGAATATAGCATTTTTAACTAAATCAAGAGCCATAAATCCGCCGTTACTGGTCCGATCTGGCTGGTTTTCGAACTTGGCCAGTAGAGATAATAAAAAAAAACTTAAAAAAAAAAAAAAAATTACTGAGCTGTTATTGACATTAACAATCTGGTAGTTTGGTAAAGATCGAATGAAAAAAAATAAGGCGTCTAGAGTGTACACAAGGTTTTTCAAGTATTTGACCTAGTGACCTAGTTTTTGACCCTGTGTGACCCATTTTCGAACTTTAGCAAGCTATAATTGAGACAAATATTCTGACAAAATTGCATCAAGATCGGGTCAAAAATATGGCCTCTAGAGTGTACACACGTTTTTTCCAAAGTTTGACCTAGTGACCTAGTTTTTAACACCATGTGACCCATTTTTTAACTTGACCAAGATATAATTAAGACAAACATTTTGACAAAGTTTCATCAAGATTGGGTCAGAAATACGGCTTCTAGAGTGTACACAAGGTTTTTCCAATATTTGACCTAGTGACCTAGTTTTTAACCCCATGTTACCCATTTTCAAACTTGACCAAGATATAATTAAGACAAACATTCTGACAAAGTTGCATCAAGCTCGGGTCAAAAATATGGCCTCTAGAGTGTACACAAGGTATTTCCAATATTTGACCTAGTGACCTAGTTTTTAACTTCATGTGACCCATTTCCGAACTTGATCAAGATATAATTAAGATAAACAATTTGACAAAATTTCAACAAATATGACCTCTAGAGTGTACACAAGTTTTTTTCAAGTATTTGACCTAGTGACCTAGTGTTTGACCCCACATGACCCATTTTTAAACATGACCGAGATTTCATTGAGACAAACATTCTGACAAAGTTTCATCAAGATCAGGTCAAAAATATGGCCTCTAGAGTGTACACACGGTTTTTCCAAAGTTTGACCTAGTGACCTAGTTTTTAACACCATGTGACCCATTTTTGAACTTGACCAAGATATAATTAAGACAAACATTTTGACAAAGTTTCATCAAGATTGGGTCAGAAATACGGCTTCTAGAGTGTACACAAGGTTTTTCAAGTATTTGACCTAGTGACCTAGTTTTTAACCCCATGTGACCCATTTTCAAACTTGACCAAGATATAATTAAGACAAACATTCTGACAAAGTTGCATCAAGCTCGGGTCAAAAATATGGCCTCTAGAGTGTACACAAGGTTTTTCCAATATTTGACCTAGTGACCTAGTTTTTGACCCCCCATGACCCATTTTCGAACTTGACCGAGATTTCATTGAGACAAACAATAAAGATAAACATTCTGACAAAGTTGCATCAAGCTCGGGTCAAAAATATGGCCTCTAGAGTGTACACAAGTATTTTGCAATATTTGACCTAGTGACCTAGTTTTTTATTTCATGTGACCCATTTTCGAACTTGATCAAGATATAATTAAGATAAACAATTTGACAAAGTTTCATCAAGATTGGAAAACAAATATGACCTCTAGAGTGTATACAAGTTTTTCAAGTATTTGACCTAGTGACCTAGTTTTTGACCCCACATGACCCATTTTTGAACTTGACCGAGATTTCATTAAGACAAACATTCTGACAAAGTTTCATCAAGATCAGGTCAAAAATATGGCCTCTAGAGTGTACACACGGTTTTTCCAAAGTTTGACCTAGTGACCTAGTTTTTAAACCATGTGACCCATTTTTGAACTTGACCAAGATATAATTAAGACAAACATTTTGACAAAGTTTCATCAAGATTGGGTCAGAAATACGGCTTCTAGAGTGTACACAAGGTTTTTCAAGTATTTGGCCTAGTGACCTAGTTTTTAACCCCATGTGACCCATTTTCAAACTTGACCAAGATATAATTAAGACAAACATTCTGACAAAGTTGCATCAAGCTCGGGTCAAAAATATGGCCTTTAGAGTGTACACAAGGTTTTTCCAATATTTGACCTAGTGACCTAGTTTTTGACCCCACATGACCCAGTTTCGAACTTGACCGAGATTTCATTGAGACAAACATTCTGACAAAGTTTCATGATGATTGCATCAGAAATGTGGCCTCTAGAGTGTACACAAGCAAAAGTTAACGGACGGACGACGGACGGACGGACGACGGACGACGGACGACGGAAGACGGACAACACACGATCCCATAAGCTCTGCTGGCCCTTGGCCAGTAGAGCTAACAAGACCTACGCGGGTCAGGGACCATATGCTATTTAACTGTTATGGATTATGCTGAAAAAGGGGATAACTCCACTAAAAACAATTTGCCCGAAACAGTGAAATATGCATCTCCACTTATGTTCTTAATTTCTACGAGACTTTATGTCGGATGCAAACTATAGGTTAACTGTATGAGATAAATTAAACAGGAACTCCGCAAAACATAATCAATCTAGAATACAGTGACAATATGTACATATCCACATCATGTTCTAACTTTCTATGAAGTTTATGGGTCCTGGGCTTTTTATTATCTTACCTCGAACAACTGGACAAAGAGCAGTGTTTACAAACGCCAGCTTGCCTTTTTTCCCCTTCATATTGAACAGTACCATTAATTCATTGTCCATCAATCTGTTAAAAACAAAATAACTTTATTACACATTTACATGTACTTGGATAGCAAATCACATTAACAGTAAAAAAAATTCTGTATTGAAAAAACGGGCTGTCATGATAAATTATCAGTATTGGATTATTAACTGAAAAAAGTGATAATAAATACGTACATTACTCGCATCTGAACGACTACCTGTACAGGTACATATTTATTATTTTGATTCTAACACAACAATAACCCCATTGTTTACGCTATTGTGGGGGCACTATATATTATCTCGGAGGTCAAGGTAATCAGGCTGCTATGTTTACAGGCTGTTCCATTGGGCGCCCCCGTATGCAAAGGTCTGCGAGGTGCAATATGTTCAAATACACTACCAAGTGACATCATGTAACGTGGCACTTCCAATGGATGAAATATACGTGGAGAATTAACGGAACAGCTGTATTTTATCGTAGAATAACATACAGCAGTCTCTCTTCTGTGTATATGAAAGACTGCGCAGGTCGTGTTAGAATGATTGATAATTGAAGAAATAGACATAATAAGGTACACTAATGTAAAAAAAACAAAAAAAACAACAAAAAAACAAGAGGTCAATGACCTTGAAGCTCTACTGATAGATTTTGATAGCTAGGTGATCAGCATTCCTGTGAAGTTTCATAAAATAATGTCAAGTAGTTTCAGAGGAGTAGTCGCTACAAATTGAAGTTTTTACTATATAACTCTAGGTAAACAAAGATGGCCACTGGCAGCCATGTTTAATGTCGAATCAAAGTAATTTTCGACAAGGATCAACATCTTGTCATTCTGATCATTTCAGAAAAAGTCCCATATCAATATCACTTACAGTTTTCAAGAAGTAGGCGCTACAAACTTTTTTTTAAAAAATCTGTTTTTAGCCATGGCGGCCATCTTGAATTTCCGGCCGACCTAAAAAAAATCTGGGATCAATTAGACATCAAGAGCAACATTCCTGTGAAGTTTCATAAAAATGTGTCAAGTAGTTTCAGAGAAGTAGTCGCTACAAGTTGTTATATATAAATCTATGTAAACAAAGATGGCCGCTAGCAGCCATGTTTAAAGTTGCATCGAAATAAATTTCGACAAGGATCAACATCATGTCATGCTGATCATTTTAGAAAATGTCCCATATCAATATCACTTACAGTTTGCAAGAAGTAGTCGCTACAAATGTATTTATTTTAAATCTATTTTTAGCTGTGGCGGCCATTTTGAATTTCCGGCCAGCCTAAAATTTTGCTAGGATCAACTAGACATCAAGAGAAACATTCCTGTGAAGTTTTATGAACATCCGTCAAGTAGTATCAGAGGAGTAGTCGCTACAAGTTTTTACTATATAACTCTATGTAAGCAAAGATGGCCGCTGGCAGCCATGTTTAACGTCAAATCAAAACGATTTTTGACAACGACCAACATCATGTCATGTTGATCATTTTAGAAAAAGTCCCATATCAATATCACTTCTAGTTTTCAAGAAGTAGTCGCTACAAACTTATTTTTTATAAATCTATTTTTAGCTGTGGCGGCCATCTTGAATTTCTGGCCGATCTGAAATTTTGCTAGGATCAATTACACATCAAGAGCAACATTCCTGTAAAGTTTCATGAAAATCCGCCAAGTAGTTTCAGAGGAGTAGTCGCTACAAGTTTTTACTATATAACTCTATGTAAACAAAGATGGCCGCTGGCAACCATGTTTAACGTCGAATCAAAACGATTTTTGACAACGACCAACATCATGTCATGCTGATCATTTAAGAAAAAGTCCCATATCAATATCACTTATAGTTTTCAAGAAGTAGTCGCTACAAACTTGTATTTTAAAAATCTATTTTTAGCTTTGGCAGCCATCTTGGATTTCACATCCACATGAATTTTTGCTAGGATCAACAAGACTTCATGGGCAACATTTCTGTAAAGTTTCATGAATATCCATCTAGTAGTTTCAGAGGAGTAGTCGCTACAAATAAAAGTTTACGGACAGACGGACAGACAGACGGACGACGGACGCCGCACCACGGCATAAGCTCTGCTGATCTCTGATCAGAAGAGCTAAAAATATATATTAATTTAAAAAAATAATTAAAAAAATAAAAGTTTGGTAACGATCGGATGAAAAATGGCAAAATATAGCGTTTTAAAGCGTTTTGAACTAAATCAAGGGCCATAACTAAGCTGTTACTGGTCCGATATGTTTGGTTTTCGAACTTGTCCAAGCTTTCATTCAAATTAACAATCTGATAAAGTTTGGTAAAGATCGGATGAACAATGAAGTCCCTATCGTCTTAATGAGGCAAACTATAGCATTTTTAACTAAATCAAGGGCCATAACTCCGCTGTTACTGGTCCGATATGGCTAGTTTTCGAACTTGCTCGAGCTTTCATTGATATTAACAATCTGATAAAGTTTGGTAAAGATCAGATGAACAATGAAGCCCCTATCGTCTTAATCAGGCAAAATATAGCATTTTTAACTAAATCAAGGGCCACAACTCCACTGTTACTGGTCCGATATGGTTGGTTTTCGAACTTGTTCGAGCTTTCAATGACATTAACAATCTGATAAAGTTTGGTAAAGATCGGATGAAATCAAAAACAAGAGGTCAATGACCTTGAAGCTCTACTGATTGATTTTGATTTCAGGAAGTAGTCGCTACAAACTGGTTTTTTGAAAATCTATTTTTAGCCGTGGTGGTCATCTTGAATTTCCGGCCGACCTGAAATTTTGCTAGGTTCAATTAGACATCAAGAGCAACATTCCTGTGAAGTTTTATGAAAATCCGTCAAGTAGTTTCAGAGGAGTAGTCGCTACAAGTTTTCATTATATAACTCTATGTAAACAAACATGGCCACTGGCAGCCATGTTTAACGTCGAATCAAAATAATGTTCCACTTGAATAACCATCATGTCATGCTGATCATTTTAGAAAAAGTCCCATATCAATATCACTTATAGTTTTCAAGAAGTAGTCGCTACAAACTTGTATTTTGAAAATCTATTTTTAGCCATGGCGGCCATCTGGAATCTCCGGCCGACCTGAAATTTTGCTAGGATCAATTAGACATCAAGAGCAACATTCCTGTGAAGTTTCATGAAAATCCGTCAAGTAGTTTCAGAGGAGTAGTCGCTACAAGTTTTCATTATATAACTCTATGTAAACAAACATGGCCACTGGCAGCCATGTTTAACGTCGAATCAAAATAATGTTCGACTTGAATAACCATCATGTCATGCTGATCATTTTAGAAAAAGTCCCATATCAATATCACTTATAGTTTTCAAGAAGTAGTCGCTACAAACTTGTATTTTGAAAATCTATTTTTAGCCATGGCGGCCATCTTGAATTTCCGGCCGACCTGAAATTTTGCTAGGATCAATTAGACATCAAGAGCAACATTCCTGTGAAGTTTCATGAAAATCCGTCAAGTAGTTTCAGAGGAGTAGTCGCTACAAGTTTTCATTATATAAATCTATGTAAACAAAGATGGCCACTGGCAGCCATGTTAAATGTCGAATCAAAATAATGTTCGACTCGGATAACCATCATGTCATGCTGATCATTTTAGAAAAAGTCCCATATCAATATCACTTATAGTTTTCAAGAAGTAGTCGCTACAAACTTATTTTTTAAAAAATTATTTTTAACTGTGGCAGCCATCTTGAATTTCTGGCCGATCTGAAATTTTGCTAGGATCAATTAGACATTAAGAGCAACATTCCTGTAAAGTTTCATGAAAATCCGTCAAGTAGTTTCAGAGGAGTAGCCGCTACAAGTTTTCATTATATAACTCCATGTAAACAAAGATGGCCACTGGCAGCCATGTTTAACGTCAAATCAAAACGATTTTCGACAAGGACCAACACCATGTCATGCTGATCATTTTAGAAAAAGTCCCATATCAATATCACTTATAGTTTTCAAGAAGTAGTCGCTACAAACTTGAATTTAAAAAATCTATTTTTAGCTTTGGCGGCCATCTTGGATTTCACATCAACATGAATTTTTGCTAGGATCAACTAGACTTCATGGGCAACATTTCTGTAAAGTTTTATGAATATCCATCCAGTAGTTTCAGAGGAGTAGTCGCTACAAATAAAAGTTAACGGACAGACGGACGGACAGACAGACGGACGGACTGACGACGGACGCCGCACCACGGCATAAGCTCTGCTGATCTTTGATCAGTAGAGCTAAAAAGTAAAAAAAATAATAATAAATCAAAAAAATAATTAAAAATTAAATCAATTAAAAAAACAGTAAAAAAAAACAAGAGGTCAATGACCTTGAAGCTCTACTGATTGATTTTGATTTCAGGAAGTAGTCGCTACAAACTTGTTTTTTGAAAAATTATTTTTAGCCGTGGCAGCCATCTTGAATTTCCGGCCGACCTGAAATTTTGCTAGGATCAATTAGACATCAAGAGCAACATTCCTGTGAAGTTCATGAAAATCCGTCAAGTAGTTTCAGAGGAGTAGTCGCTACAAGTTTTCATTATATAATTCTATGTAAACAAAGATGGCCGCTGACAGCCATGTTTAACATTGAATCAAAATGATTTTTGACAAGGACCAACATCATGTAATGCTGATCATTTTAGAAAAAGTCCCATATCAATATCACTTATAGTTTTCAAGAAGTAGTCGCTACAAACTTGCATTTTGAAAATCTATTTTTAGCCATGGCGGCCATCTTGAATTTCCGGCTGACCTGAAATTTTGCTAGGATCAATTAGACATCAGGAGCAACATTTCTGTGAAGTTTCATGAAAATCCGTCAAGTAGTATCAGAGGAGTAGTCGCTACAAGTTTTCATTATATAACTCTATGTAAACAAAGAAGGCCACTGGCAGCCATGTTTAATGTCGAATCAAAATAATGTTCGACTCGGATAACCATCATGTCATGCTGATCATTTTAGAAAAAGTCCCATATCAATATCACTTATAGTTTTCAAGAAGTAGTCGCTACAAACTTGTATTTTGAAAATCTATTTTTAGCCATGGTGGCCATCTTGAATTTCAGGGCGACCTGAAATTTTGCAAGGATCAATTAGTTATCAAGAGCAACATTTCTGTGAAGTTTCATGAAAATCCGTCAAGTAGTTTCAGAGGAGTAGTCGCTACAAGTTTTCATTATATAACTCCATGTAAACAAAGATGGCCACTGGCAGCCATGTTTAATGTCGAATCAAAATAATGTTCGACTCGGATAACCATCATGTCATGCTGATCATTTTAGAAAAAGTCCCATATCAATATCACTTATAGTTTACAAGAAGTAGTCGCTACAAACTTATTTTTTAAAAATCTATTTTTAACTGTGGCAGCCATCTTGAATTTCTGGCCGATCTGAAATTTTGCTAGGATCAATTAGACATTAAGAGCAACATTCCTGTGAAGTTTCATGAAAATCCGCCAAGTTGTTTCAGAGGAGTAGTCGCTACAAGTTTTTACTATATAACTCTATGTAAACAAAGATGGCCGCTGGCAGCCACGTTTAACGTCGAATCAAAACGATTTTTGATAAGGACCAACATCATGTCATGCTGATCATTTTAGAAAAAGTCCCATATCAATATCACTTATAGTTTTCAAGAAGTAGTCGCTACAAACTTGTATTTTGAAAATTTATTTTTAGCCGTGGCGGCCATCTTGAATTTCAGGCCGACCTGAAATTTTGCTAGGATCAATTACACATCAAGAGCAACATTCCTGTGAAGTTTCATGAAAATCCGTCAAGTAGTTTCAGAGGAGTAGTCGCTACAAGTTTTCATTATATAACTCTATGTAAACAAAGATGGCCGCTGGCAGCCATGTTTAACGTCAAATCAAAACAATTTTCGACAAGGACCAACATCATGTCATGCTGATCATTTTAGAAAAAGTCCCATATCAATATCACTTATAATTTTCAAGAAGTATTCGCTACAAACTTGTATTTAAAAAATCTATTTTTAGCTTTGGCGGCCATCTTGGATTTCAAATCAACATGAATTTTTGCTAGGATCAACTAGACTTCATGGGCAACATTTCTGTAAAGTTTTATGAATATCCATCCAGTAGTTTCAGAGGAGTAGTCGCTACAAATAAAAGTTAACGGACAGACGGACAGACGGACGGACAGACAGACGGACGGACGGACGACGGACACCGCACCACGGCATTAGCTCTGCTGATCTCTGATCAGTAGAGCTAAAAATGAATGGAAAAAAAAATCAATCAATAAATATTAAAAAAAAAAAGTAAAAAAAGTAAAAAAAAAAAAATAATTAAAAAAATTTAAAAATAATGACGTAAAAAAGAAAGTCATAAAATCTGCTATAGTTTGGCAAAGATCAGATGCAAAATGAAGGCCCTATCGTATGACGAGGCAAATTATAGCATTTTCAACAAAATCAAGGGCCATAACTCCGCTGTTTATGGTTCGATCTGGCTGGTTTTCAAACTTAACCAAGCTTTCATAGACATTAACAATCTGATAAAGTTTGGTAAGGATCGGATGAAAAATGAAGGCCCTATCGTCTTAACGAGGCAAAATATAGCATTTTGAACTAAATCAAGGGCCATAACTCCGCTATTACTAGTCCGATATGAATGTTTTTCGAACTTGATCGAGCTTTCATTGATATTAACAATCTGATAAAGTTTGCTAAAGATCTGATGAACAATGAAGCCCCTATCATCTTAACGAGGCAAAATATAGCATTTTTAACTAAATCAAGGGCCATAACTCCGCTATTACTGGTCCAATAAGGCTGGTTTTCGAACATTTTCGAGCTTTCAACGGCATTAACAATATGATAAAGTTTGGTAAAGATCGGATGAACAATGAAGCCCCTATCGTCTTAACGAGGCAAAATATAGCATTTTTAACTAAATCAAGGGCCATAACTCTGCTGTTTATGGTTCGATCTGGCTGGTTTTCAAACTTAACCAAGCTTTCATAGACATTAACAATCTGATAAAGTTTGGTAAGGATCGGATGAAAAATGAAGGCCCTATCGTCTTAACGAGGCAAAATATAGCATTTTGAACTAAATCAAGGGCCATAACTCCGCTATTACTGGTCCAATAAGGCTGGTTTTCGAACATGTTCGAGCTTTCAACGGCATTAACAATATGATAAAGTTTGGTAAAGATCGGATGAACAATGAAGCCCCTATCGTCTTAACGAGGCAAAATATAGCATTTTTAACTAAATCAAGGGCGATAACTCCTCTTTTATTAATCCGATATGGCCGGTTTTCGAACTTGTCCGAGCTTTCATTGATATTAACAACCTGTTAAAGTTTGGTAAAGATTGGATGAAAAATGAAGGCCCTATCGTCTTAACGAGGCAAAATATAGCAATATAGCATGTTTAACTAAATCAAGGGCCATAACTCTGCTGTTACTTTTCCGATCTGGCTGGTTTTCGAACTCATCCGAGCTTTCATTGATATTAACAACCTGTTAAAGTTTGGTAAAGATCGGATGAAAAATGAAGGCCCTATCGTCTTAACGAGGCAAAATATAGCAATACAGCGTTTTTAACTAACTCAAGGGCCATAACTCCGCTCGAACATGTTCATCTTGAATTTCCGGCCGACCTGATATTTTGCTAGGATCAAATAGACATCAAGAGCAACATTCCTGTGAAGTTTCATGAAAATCCGTAAAGTAGTTTCAGAGGAGTAGTCGCTACAAGTTTTCATTATATAACTCTATGTAAACAAAGATGGCCACTGGCAGCCATGTTTAACGTCGAATCAAAAAGATTTTCGACAATGACCAACATTATGTCATGCTGATCATTTTAGAAAAAGTCCCAAATCAATATCTCTTATAGTTTTCAAGTAGTAGTCGCTACAAACTTATTTATTTTAAATCTATTTTTAGCTGTGGTGGCCATCTTGAATTTCCGGCAAGCCTGAAATTTTTCTAGGATCAACTAGACATCAAAGAGCAACATTCCTGTGAAGTTTGAAGAACATCCGTCAAGTAGTTTCAGAGGAGTAGTCACTACAACTTTTTACTATATAACTCTATGTAAACAAAGATGGCCGCTGGCAGCCATGTTTAAGGTAGAATCAAAACGATTTTTGACAAGGACCAACATCATGTCATGCTGATCATTTTAGAAAAAGTCCCATATCAATATCACTTATAGTTTTTAAGAAGTAGTCGCTACAAACTTGTATTTTAAAACTCTATTTTTAGCTTTGGCGGCCATCTTGGATTTCACATCAACATTAATTTTTGCTAGGATCAACTAGACTTTATGACCAACATTTCTGTAAAGTTTCATGAATATCCATCCAGTAGTTTCAGAGGAGTAGGCGCTACAAATAAAAGTTTACGGACAGACGGACGCTGGACGCCGCACCACGGCATAAGCTCTGCTGATCTCTGATCAGTCGAGCTAAAAAATAAATAAAAACAAGAGGTCAATGACCTTGAAGCTCTACTGATTGATTTTGATTTCAGGAAGTAGTCGCTACAAACTTGTTTTTTGAAAATCTATTTTTAGCCATGGCGGCCATCTTGAATTTCCGGCTGACCTGAAATTTTGCTAGGATCAATTAGACATCAGGAGCAACATTGCGGTGAACTTTCATGAAAATCCGTCAAGTAGTTTCAGAGGAGTAGTCGCTACAAGTTTTCATTATATAACTCTATGTAAACAAAGATGGCCACTGACAGCCATGTTAAACATTGAATCCAAATAATGTTCGACCCGAATAACCATCATGTCATGCTGATCATTTTAGAAAAAGTCCCATATCAATATCACTTAGTTTTCAAGAAGTAGTCGTTACAAACTTATTTTTTAAAAATCTATTTTTAGCTGTGGCGGCCATCTTGTATTTCTGGCCGATCTGAAATTTTGCTAGGATCAATTAGACATCAAGAGCAACATCCTGTGAAGTTTCATGAAAATCCGTCAAGTAGTGTCAGAGGAGTAGTCGCTACAAGTTTTCATTATATAACTCTATGTAAACAAAGATGGCCGCTGACAGCCATGTTTAACATTGAATCAAAATAATGTCGACTTGGATAACCATCATGTCATGCTGATCATTTTAGAAAAAGTCCCATATCAATATCTCTTATAGTTTTCAAGAAGTTGTCGCTACAAACTTATTTTTTAAAAATCTATTTTTAGCCGTGGCGGCCATCGTGAATTTCCGGCCGAACTGAAATTTTGCTAGGATCAAAAAGACATCAAGAGTAACATTCCTGTGAAGTTTCATGAAAATCCGTCAAGCAGTTTCAGAGGAGTAGTCGCTACAAGTTTTCATTATATAACTCTATGTAAACAAAGATGGCCGCTGGCAGTCATGTTTAACGTGGAATCAAAACAATTTTCGACAAGGACCAACGCCATGTCATGCTGATCATTTTAGAAAAAGTCCCATATCAATATCACTTAGAGTTTTCAAGAAGTAGTCGCTACAAACTTGTTTTTTAAAAACCTATTTTTAGATTTGGCGGCCATCTTGGATTTCACATCAACATGAATTTTTGCTAGGATCAATTAGACATCAAGAGCAACATTCCTGTGAAGTTTCATGAAAATCCATTAAGTAGTTTCAGAGGAGTAGTCCCTACAAAAAAAAGTTTATGGACAGACGGACGCCGCACCACGGCATAATCTCTGCTGATCTCTGATCAGTCGAGCTAAAAACGAAAGGTTAAAAGTTATTGCAAAGTTAATCAACAATTAAAGCACTTAAAAATATATCAATAAAAATATATGAACTGTAAACAAACAAAAAAGTATGGTCAGTATCTGGTATATCGTATTTTCTTCTGATTAATGCATCAACTTAATTAATAAGTGGTGAAGAGCAGTAAAACACAATAGCATTCACTTTATTTACAGCAGAACGACCCTTAACACATGTCTAAAACATAGTAAAAGCTTGTTAGAGACAAGATGAGCAAAGCTACAATAAGGTCGAATGACCTGGGTACGAAAGTAATAATTTTTCAAAGGCTTCGTTTTCTTTATATTAAAAACACTTTTTTAAGCACAGTTTCTTGCTGACATCCTTTATTTAAATTGTTCTGCATAACATTCCACCAATGGGATGAAGTATCTTGGCACACAACATTGAAAAATATATTTTTTCTAATTTTCGAAAAATATGATAACATAATATTAATGAGATGTTCGACATCCGGGTAACTACGCTATTGAAACTTTCCGTTCATAAAATATTTATGTGTGTATTATTGCGCATAGTATTTCAGTACATTTGCAAAAAGACACGTATATACTGTATACAATGACAATCACAATCAGTAGTTATATTATTCGGTATATATATAACGTTCATGTCAGTCACCTTATGAAATTAAGTTATACTTGAGGCAGTTAAAGGATATACATTCTCGAAGTGCATTCTCGAAGTGCGTAAAGCTCCTCGTCCAAAAACTGGTATATTAATGCGCATAATATTTCGGTACATCTACAAAAAAGACACGTTTATACTGTATACAATTACAATTATTTCATTATTTCACAATCAGTAGTTATATTATTCGGTATACATAACGTTCATGTCAGTCACCTTATCAAATTAAGTTGTATTTGAGGCAGTTAAAGGGGACTACATTCTCAAATGCGTAAAGCTCCTCAACCAAAAACTCCATATTCAGAAATTGCAGTATACATGACTCCAAAGAGTCAGCCATGCTCATGCATGGCGACTCAAAAAGGAAAATACAAGAGCATTTTTCAACAAATTAAGGGCCATAATTATATCTCTGTCGTTACTAACAAGATCTAGCTGGTTTAGGAACCTGTCCAAGATTTCATTGATATACCGCGACTTGCACAACTAGACATCATACTGAGGCATCCTGCCAAATTTCATAGATATCCAACAAGCCGTTTAGGAGAAGTAGCGCCGACAAAAATTTAAAGTAAAAATGTCAAGGGCCATTACTCCGTCAAAAATCAGCGAACTGGAGCGCGATATGCACAACTGGACATCTTACCGATGCTTCCTGCAAAGTTTCGTCGAAATCCAACAAGGCGTTTAGGAGAAG
>JAWPHD010018315.1:0-40459 GCA_037043455.1 Cyrtodaria siliqua | reverse complement strand
GGCCGACTTTTCCTCTCCACGCCAAAATTCCCTGCTTGCGCATGTCGTCATGAAATACTGGAAAATGATTGGTCAAATTATTTCCTATATGACATCATCGAACCTAAAACAGCTGATGAGGAGAAAAATGTTTACAAAAATGTCAATTTCTGTCATTCCGAAAATCAATGGACAGGCAGATGATTGTTTTGATAGAAAATCAATAATGCACAGAAAGATGATTGTTTTGATAGAAATATAGATTATTCTAGAATGATCGAGATGAAGGAAATTCAGATAGCTAGATAGCTAGCGAGCTATCAATCGCTCCCAGAGGCCATTGGCGAGCTATAGCGAGCGAGAGAGAGAGAGAGAGGCAGACAGACAGACAGACAGACAGACAAACATATTTGAACACGCAGAATTAGACATGGGCCTAGAGCAAATGGGTTCCCTACTAGAAGTACAGAACACCTTTGACCTGTCACCTTCAGTCACCAGGTAGACCCCTGTCATGAATAGGACTGAAGATTAATCAAGACATTGTCCTGTGTATATAGCCCACCAACCCATCTGCACTAGGATAAATCCCAAAACGGAGATTGACCTAAGGAAGGGGGCGATTGTAGAGGGAATCATGACTCCATATCAGACTTTGGAAAGCCAATCATCCAAGAAAACATTACAACCGTAGAGTCCATGTCCTTCAAGTCAGCAAGCGAATCCATCATCGATTCACATGTCCCAACAAAGATGACCAGCTAGATCTAGACTGACTCACTATCGGCTCGAAACATCTATCAGAAGAGACTCTCGACGCAAACAAATGGCACACAGGAAAGTTAAACTCACATCTAAGACCCATTGGATTGGGTGAGATACAAGACGCTACAGCCGAGGCACAGGCATCCACCAGGATGGCACACAATACATAATTACCAATGACTTTGTCAAAAGTAAGCCACAGGGATCCAACGGTGTGTCAGCACCCATCAACAAGGACGGCTTCCTACATTGTGAGAGCACCAAGAAGGCTGATATACGCAATGAACAGTTCCAATATGTCTATACCAAGGAGGACACAAGCAATATCTCTGACAAAGGACAATTAATGCCCTCACCCAACAATGGAGAGGATTATCATACACCCCAACGGCGTAACAAAAGCTCCTGAAGAACCTTAAATCCCACAAAGCCACTTGTCCTGATGGAATAACTATACCTACATCCTAAAGGTCGCAGCTAAGAAACTGGCATCGATCTATACCAAACTATATTCTAAACGTCACTATACCTGGGAAATGTTCCTAATGACTGGAGAGAAGCATTCCAAGAAAAGAGATAAGAACATTATTGTCATAGCCTCCAATTACAGGCCAGCCTCAATAACATCAGTAGTATATAATACACTTGAACATATCATCCACAGTAGTGTGATGAAGCGCTTCATCCATCGCCAGATCCTGTGTGACAACCAGCATGGATTCAGATGTCGTCGCTCTTGTGACACTTATCACCATTATACAGGGCATAGCCAGCGGGATCAAATAGAGGCGTATAATTATCCTCGACTTCGCCAAGGCGTTTGATAAAATACCCATAAAAGGTTACTTTACCAACTTAACTATGATTTAGTGAAAGGGGCCACAATACGCTGGATTAAGGAACTTGGACCAAAGGAAACAACACGTTCTCCTTGAGAGCTATAAGTCTTCACAAGCAGATGTCATTTCTGGTGTTCCCAGGCAACAGTGTTGGGTATATTGCTATTTCTGGAATACATTAACGATCTCCTGGAAGCAGTTCCCTCATTGGATGCACGCCTCTTCGCAGATGACTGTTTTCAGTATCAACACATCAAGCATGATGAAGACGCAGCTCCAGCATGATAATTCAGCCCTAGAAGAGTGGCAGCAGAAATTGTTATTCAATTTCATCCTGAAAAGTACATAGTGCTACACCCAGGTACTAAAGAAAGTTCACCAAGAGGAACACATACATGGTCACACTTTAGAAACAGTTGAAGAAGGAAGTACCTAGCAGTCACTATCAGCAACTACCTGTTTTATTGAATAATCATCTGGAGAATGCAGCAGGCAAAACTTCAAGAACATTAGGATTCTTAACGCGTCCTAAGCAGGATGCACCAAGAACGCATATACTTCACTAGTGAGACCACACTCGAATATGCATCTACAATGTGGAACCTTACCGAGCCGAGGATATCAACAGGATTTAGCCAACAGACGGCGAACCCACCGACTTTCATTGATGTTTAATGTCAAACATGGTATTGTAGAGTTAGATCATAGATGCCAGTCAAATATTGCGTTCCAAAGATAGGCTCACCGAGGCAAACCATCATCTTCACCAACAGGCAGCAACACAGAGAGTATAAAAGAAGTTCTTCTACTCACGGACTATTAAAGTGTGGAACCACCTACCCACATTAATCGGCGATGCAACCACGATCGAGGAGTTCAGTGTCACCTTCGAACGCTTTTAGACGACTCTCCTATCCACCTAGTAGTCTTCTTTCGGTCATTTAACTAGTTTTGATTCTAAATACTGTTTTTTAACCGTAAATCTGTAATGCTTAAGGAAGTAGACGGTTGTAGAAGAAGAAGAAGAAGAAGAAGAAGAAGACCGACAGACAGACAGACAGACAGACAGACAGACAGACAGACGAAATAATATTGGTGGATGGAAAACAAAAAGTGGAGGAAAATATAACTTATAATGACTGTGTTGTAAATAATAATGTTGGAAATCCTAGAAATGAAAATATGACAAAAGAGAATGACAATGTTAGTGATTTCCAACATTGTTGTTCACACCACAGTCATTATATATTCCTCCACTTTTTCTTCTATCTCCTTCTTAGGTCCATGCTTTTTTGAAGTTTCTAAAGTAAATTTTGAATCTAAAGAAATCTACTGCAAATTATATGATATACGGGGAAACAGGGGTATTTCCAGTATAAGTAGATATTCAAACTAGAGTAATTTCGTTTTGGGCAAAAATTAACGATCCAGAAAGAGCTAAAGTTTCAAACATAATTTATGAAATACTACGCAGTCATTTCAAATATAGCGCATCAACTATTGCAAAAAGAAACTTTCTGTGGCCAAATCAGATCAGAGACATACTGAGTAGAAGTGGCCTAAGTGGAGTATGGGATTCGCAGACCTTTCCCAACACTAAACGGTTGAAGTGTTCTGTAAATCAAAAACTCAAAGATTTATTCTTAAATGAGTGGTATTCTAAAATAATGAATTCGAGCAACAGCACCTCCTATCGTATCTTACCAACGCACTTTTTTTGTTAAAGCCAGAAATCAAAGGTTACCGCCGCCATAGAAAGTCTTTAAATTACTTCTTGTACAATGGGAAGCTAAGGCCGTGGGTTCAAATCCCACTTTTTTTAAATTTATTTTATTTTATTATCGTTTCCTGTTTGGATGCTTTATTTTTTGCTTTTTTTTTTTTTTTAAAGTTTGTATATACAGATTTTGCCTGTTTTACACAGACTTATATAGGGAAAACTTTAAAAAATCTTCTCCTTTGAAATTACAAAAGCCAGAGGTTTAATGTTTTGCGTTTTCTATATGCTTATGGTTCTCTACCAAGTTTGTTCAAATGGCGACCCTTAATGACCCCCGACCCAGGTGTCAAATGTTTTACATAGACTTGTATATAGGGAAATATTCTTCTGAAACTAGAAGAGCCAAAGGTTTACTATTTTGCATTTACTGTAAGCTTGTTGAAATGGTGATCCTGTGGTCACATTTGGCCCCGCCCCAGGGGTCACATGTTTTACATAGACTTATATAGGGATACTTTTCAAAAAATCATCTTCTCAGAAACAGCTTGGTCAAGTTTGACCAAACTTCACATTATATGAATGTCTTTCAAATGTGTTCAAATAAGTTAAACGTGACATCCAAGATGGCCACCATAGAAAAATCGATGAATTACTTCTTGTACACTGGGAAGCTAGGGTTAATTCTTCATTTTTATTATTGTTTCCTGTTTGGATGCGTTTTTTCTTTTGTTAATTTTTTATAAAGTTTGTTTATAAAGATTTTGCATGTTTTTCATTGACTTACATAGGGAAAACTTAAAAATCTTCTTTTAAATTGTTAGCATGGAGCTGTGGGTTTAAATTTCGGTTGAAGGTGGTGTTGTGTTTTGCACTTGTAAAAATATATTGAAAGGAATTTAATGATGAAAACCCTTGATATAAGAATTGAATTGAATTGAATTGATGTCTTTATTTATAGATGGTGATCGAATTAGCCAACACTAATCTCCCTAGGGACCCTCTGTAAAGTCATACATATACAATACAAAACATATATAACAAAACAAAAACAGTGATATTTCCTTTAAACTTTTGTGCACACATACAAATATACACGCACGCACACACACATTCAAATCCATGTACACATTCATTCTTAATATAAATACTTATATACATAATTATATACATGGTTTGAGGTGGTGGTTTGCACAATAAAGTGGCACACAGTACACAAGATGTCATTAATTATCTAAAACTGCCATACATAAAACTACGTTAAATAATGATTACATTATGACTGTGTTTTCAGCCATTTAACACAGTTAGATGTAAAGTTTTTTAAAGAGGTACATTCTTTAATATAAGAAGGAATGCTTTTCCATATAATTGTTCCAGAGTATGACATACTCCCTTTAAACAATTCTTTGTTTGGTCTTGGAGTTATATATAATTTAATTTGTGTGCATATCGTAGATTTCTCTGCGAGATAACAGCAGGATGAAACATATCACAAATATATGACGGGACAGTATTTTTTGATAATCTATACATACATTTTGCCTTTTGAAGAAATGTCCTTCTTTGCTCGATATTAAGGTAATTTATGGTAACCAGTGCTTCATTTAGTGTTGTATATTGGTCGCCTAAAATAGTACGACATGCTCTCCGCTGCAAACGTAATACAAGCTGTATGTTAGTTTTCTTTGTATTTCCCCATATTATGTTACAATAATCTAGATGAAGTTGAACATATGCCTTATACAATATTATCCGGTAATTTAAAGGAATATAAAAGTTTATTCTTGACAGTAGCCAGCTGTTTGCTGATATTTTCTTACCAATTTTACATTATGTGATTATCCCACTTCAAGTGTTCATTTATATGCATTCCTAGAATTGTATCGCCTGTTGTAAGTTGCAGTTCAATGTTATCATATTTTCATGATAATTCGTGCAAGCTTTTGAGGTGTAGTAACTAAGAGCACTTTAGTTTTTTTCAGTGTTTAAAACCATATCATTATTTAGGCACCAAGTATTGAGGGCATTTAAAGCAGTTTGAAGATTTTGCTCAATTACTGCTTTTGATGTGTTAACATCGTAGATAGTGGTATCATCCGCATACATGTCTGTATTAGATACAGTACCATCAAGACATATAGGATGGTCATTTAGGAATAATAAGAATAGGAGAGGTCTTAAAATAGAGCCTTGTCGTACACCGCATGTGATTAACTGTTTATCTGAGAGAACCCCATTTATTGAAACATTTTGTTTTCTATCTGTTAGGTAAAATTTAAACCACTTAACTGTATTGTCACTACATTTATAGATCTGTAATTTTTTTAAAAGAATATTATAATCCACTAAGTCAAACGCTGCTCTTATATTAAGCATTATTACACCAACACATTCACCTTCATTTAATCCTTTTAACCACTTGTCAATCATATGAACTAACGCCGTTTCGCATCTATGACTTTTTCTAAATCCACTTTGAGATTTTGGATTTTGTGTACATGTTTTTCAATCAAGTTGGAAAGAGTTGGTAAAATAGAAATTGGTCTGTAGTTGTTTACATTATCAGATGCACCTGATTTGAATAAGGGATTAACCTTAGCAGCTTTCCAGGTATCTGGGAAAATGCCCTGTCTTATACTATGGTTAATAATATATGCAATACTTTTTGATATAACATCGACTGATAGTTTTAGTAATTTAGGACCAATTTCGTCTAGTCCAGTGGCTTTGGATGTATCTAAACTGAGAAGCAATATACGAGTTTGTTCTACTGTTATGAGTGGAATGTTAAAATACATTTTGTCTGGAACAGTGTGTTTTACAAATTCCCTTACTTCTGCAAAGTCTTAACTTGGAATAGGCTCTTTTAAATGTGCAGCTATATTAATAAAAAAACTATAGAACTCATTTGCCATCTCAAAATTATCTGTTATTTCTTCACCATTTTTATTGATTTGATTTACAGAATTTCCTTTTTGCGACGTTTTTGTGGAGGCACCGTGCTCTTTAAAAAATTTCCATATTGACTTTGGATCTGATTTTCCTTCTGCAATGTTCCTTTCATAAGAGGACTTCTTAGATTCTTTAATCAAATTACATACTTTATTTCTTAAAATTCTGTAATTTTGAACATCATTTTTGGCTTTAAATTTATCTCTTTCCTTTATTCCATCTAAAATATCAGAATTAAGCCAATCAGGCTGATGGAGCTTTGTAGCCCTATGTATTTTACGCGGCAGAGACATTTTAGCTTGTAGAGAATCCACAGGCCCTCCTGTTCTCTTGTTCTTTATTAATGATCACTAACCACTAGTATATCAAGTTTGCTAATTTGAAGTCCCTGGAGTCAAAGATGGCTGCAACCCCTGGGTCCAAAGTTTGTATGCAGAGATTTTGCATGCTTTTACATAGACTTACATAAGAAAATACTTAAAACATCTTCAATCAGCATTTGCGAGAGAACACTTTTGTCATCATTGCAAAGATCCTCAGGTGATCGATTCAACATTCAGGGCCATCTTGGCCCTCTTGTTTTAGTACAATCTTTAATTATTTTTTTCAGACTTTGTCAAGTGAGTATAATATTTATATTTTTATTTGATCTTGATTCCGTTTAAACGTTATAAGAATTTCCAATCATGTGTACATTGCGAAAACTCTTAAAAATAGTATAAACTGGACGGGGTTGCTTTTGTAACAAAAAGATATGTCTCCCCCCATAATTTATGAACCAACCTGGCTGAAAGTTGCGCTCTGCATGTCGTCTCGATATGGTGAGCATTTGTGCCAAGTTATTTCAAAATCCCTCAAGCGGTTCAAGAGATATGGAGTGGACACGAAATATAGTGCATATGACCTTCGACCTCTAATTGTTACCTTGACCATGAACGGACGTGACTGGAAGTTGCGCTCTGCACATCGTCTCGATATGGTGAGCATTTGTGCCAAGTTATTTCAAAGTTCGCCATGCGGTTCAAGAGATATGGAGAGGGCACGAAATATAGTGCATATGACCTCCGACACCTAAGTGTGACCTTTACCTTAAACGGACATGGCTGGAAGTTGCACTCTGCACGTCGTCTCGATATGGTTAACGTTTGTGCCCATGTTATTTCAAAATCCCTCAAAGTTCAAGATATATGGTTGAGACACGAAATATAGTGCATATGAACTTCGACCTCTAAGTGTGACCTTGACCTTAAACGGACGTGGCTGGAAGTTTTACTTTGCACCTCGTCTCGATATTGTGAACATTTGTGGCAAGTTATTTCAAAATCCCTCAAGCTGTTCAAGAGATATGGTGGAGACACGAAATATATGCATATGACCTTCGACCTCTAAGTGTGACCTTGACCTTGAGCGGATATGGCAGGAAGTTGCGCTCTGCACGTTGTCTCGATATGTTGAACATTTGTGGGAAGTTATTTCCAAAACCCTCAAGCGGTTCAAGATATATGGTGGAGACCGACTTGTGACGGACAGAGACACGAAATATAGTGCATATGACCTTCAACCTCTAAGTGTGACCTTGACCTTGAACGGACGTGGCTGGATGTTGCGCTCTGCACGTCGTCTTGATATGGTGAATATTTGTGGCAAGTTATTTCCAAATCCCTCAAGCGGTCCAAGAGATATGGTGGAGACACGAAATATAGTGCATATGACCTTCGACCTCTAAGTATGATTTGACCTTGAACGGACGCGGTTGGAAGTTGCGCTCTGCACGTCGTCTCCATATGGTGAACATTTGTGCCCATGTTATTTCAAAATCCCTCAAGCGGTTCAAGAGATATATGTGACGGACAAAGACACGAAATATAGTGCATATGACATTCGATCTCTAAGTGTGACCTTGACCTTGAACGGACGTGGCCGGAAGTTGAGCTATGCACGTCGTCTCTATATGGTGAACATTTGTGGCAAGTTATTTGAAAATCTCTTAAGCGGTTCAGGAGATATGGCGGAGACACGATTTGTGACGGACAGAGATACAGATAAAAACATTATGTCTCCCCAGTATTGGGAGGGACATACATTATGTCTCCCCAGTATTGGGGGAGACATAATTGATGTGTCTACGGACAGAACATGCGTCTAGGGACTGGATATTGCCATATTTGAGAGATTTTCTGAGGATAAACGTTGTAATAACTTCGGATATAGATTAATGGAGCTTTGTAAATCAGTGGACGTCCATGTAGCGAATGCTAGATTAGGTAATGATATTTATATTGGTAGAACTACATGTAAGGGTGCAAGTCTTATTGACTATTATCATCTGAATTATTTCCTATTGTTTATACTTTTGAAGTTTTACCTTTTGATCCTTTATCGTCTGATGTTCACAATCCCATGACTTTCGATATTCATTTTAATTTGTCAACAAATATGGATAAGTCACATGTTGTAGGGGAAAATGAAGTGGAAAACCCAGTTGTACATACTACATGTAGCTGGAAGAAACGAAATGCTGACTGATTTTCAAAATACTATTAATTTAATCCTCATTACTGACTTGTGTTCAGAGATGGATATTCTTTCCCAGCACAAATATACTTGTGAATAAAGTTAATAATCTAACTCTGCTGCTACTATTCTTACACATGCAACTGTAAAGTGCAATCTGATAAATACCAAACACAGAATAAATAAGAATCAAAAAGAAAAAGTGAAACCTTGGTTTGATTTAGAATGTAAAAACAAACAGAAACAATATTGCAATAGTAAAAAGAAGTATGGGTTAATTAGATCTGTACATTGCGAAAACTCTTAAAAATAGTATAAACTGGACGGGGTTGTACATGTCCGTTCCAGCCATGTCCGTTTAAGGTAAAGTTCACACTTAGGGGTCGGAGGTCATATGCACTATATTTCGTGTCCTAATTGATAGGAACTAAAGAATAAAAGTAAGGAATATTAGAAAATTTCGAATAAAATGTTTAGAGACTATCATAATTTAATTAAAAAAAACACACTCAGAAATCTCAGGAATAGCAATCCAACAGCTTACTGGTGCTAATATTAAATACGTTTTCAGGAGAGCGTAAAGAGGTGAGGAGTAAATGAGCCTTTAGCGGCCTTTTACGAGCATTTCAAAAATCTTAACATGACTGATACAGAAAATGATGATTTTGAAGCATTAAATATTGATAATATTACTAATCATAATACTTATTTAAATCAACCGTTTATTGAAAGGGAAATTGATAAAGTTGTTATGAACTTGTCCTTGGATTGAGAAGGGTAAATCCTTTCTTGACAATATAGGTTGTTCAGACAACAGGATTTCTCAAACTGTGTCAAATCTAGATGTATTTAAAACTAAAGTTAAAACGATGTTAAACGACCAATTTTTACAGTCATGGAATAGCAGATTAAACGATTCTGTAAAATGTCTCAATTATAGATTGTATAAGACAATTAGAAAGCTACTTAATGCATATTCCTTGGTGCTTATCACAACAGTTATGTAGATTTAGATGTTTGAATAGTAAGCTTCCTATTGAAAAATGACGCTTTTGTATTAGTTTTTCATATGTAATGTATGGGCAGATCCGTTTTCCGTAGATTTAAATAAGTTTTATTTACAGTTTAAACAAAGAGTAATTGAACCGTTTAAGCAGAATTGGTATAGCGATATTGCAAACAGTGGATCACTTTTTTTATACAAACTTTTTAAGCAAACATTTGAATTGGAAGATGACTTAAATGAGTTACCATGTAAATATAGAACGGTATTGACCAGATTAAGACTTTCTTCGCATCAGCTACGTGTTGAAACTGGTCGCTATGCTCAAAATAGAATAAACAGAGCGATGCGTTTCTGTTCTTTGTGCAATTCAAGAGATATTGAAGACGAATATCATTTTGTTCTCATCTGTCCACTGTTTACCATTATATTCGTTATTAAAACATATCATCTCATTATATTTCAATAACCCTAGTGTGTATACATTTATTTTAATGCAGTCGAGAAATCGAAATGTTATTAAAAAAGTAGGAAATTACATTAACGAGTGTTTTGCTCTCCGGACATCACTATTGTAAACATTATACCATTTAAAGTCAACTTTTAATTATTTGCAGATTTATCGCAACATATGCTTACAAATAAAATAAGTTTAACCTCATTTTTCGGTTAAACTTATACAATAATTTCAATATTTTATTACAGATTCTGCTATGATTAATCATTTCCATATAATATACTGATTCGTAATAGAAATGCACGAACAATGATATGTAATATATATTGATCATGAATCCATTATATACAATAGTAACGATATATTGCTTTGCCATGTGACACGTGTGTTTCATTTGTTCATATAATCTTTACATGTGACTTATGAACAGACTCAATAAAACCGAGCCTACTACTTTTCTCTCTTGTCTGTGTTTGTTGCGGAGGGGAGCAAACTCCCCGTTGCATTTTTAACAGAATGGTATATCAATAATTGAAGGCTGGCCAGATTTCTGAGCTAAAATAGCTCTGAGAGCTAAAAATAGCACATAAGTGGCAGCCGAACAGCATTCAAATTATATGCCTTCCGCGTAGATAAATAGTGCCTCCGGGTTTGCATGAACTGAAATTCAGAATGTAATGAGAAGAACTGACTTAAACTAAGACGAAGTATGTATGTAATAGTTGTATAAACATATAAAAAAAAGAAAAACTGTACACCAAAAACGATCCTACCCAAAATTCCTACCCCATGTAAAAGACCGTAGTCGACATATATACAACTATGGTCTCTTACATGGCATAGGGTAGGCATTTTGGGTAGAATTGTTTTTGGTGTACAGTTTTTCATTTTTTTGATATGTTTTGATGTTTGTATACATGTCTAGACAAAAATATAATATAACAAACAAAGAAGAAGTTTTTTTCTGATTTTCTTTCTTTTTTTTTTTTTTTTAGGTTTATTTCCTTCAACCTGTGTATTGAAAATAATAATTTCTTCCAGTCATATTGTTGTGGTGGATGAGAGGTTAGCATACTTGGCCATACTTGTCTCTCAGGTTCGATTTCCTCAGGAAAGATAAGCCTACAATAAAAGTATGCCATCCTCCGATAAAGTCATAGGTCCGTGTGTAGGGAGAGC
The DNA here is from genome assembly GCA_037043455.1 of Cyrtodaria siliqua. Classification (NCBI taxonomy): domain Eukaryota; kingdom Metazoa; phylum Mollusca; class Bivalvia; order Adapedonta; family Hiatellidae; genus Cyrtodaria; species Cyrtodaria siliqua. Next base: position 29,051 of record JAWPHD010018315.1, on the reverse strand, counting down.
TGAACACGTGGTAATCGGTTATTCGTAAACAGAGCTGCACATAATAAATGAAATTGCGTGTAGATAGTGGCAAAATATAAGAAACATATACATCTAATATATTTTATAACTCTAACACAATAGCATGTGTTTTTTCAATATCAACTTGTGCTTCATCTAAACGATTACAATACAAAACTTCCTCCCCTTAATCTGTTATAAATGGCCTTTCACAAAAAAATCGCAGTATATATATGTTGCGTCCCTTTTGTTGTGAAACGCCATTTAGGGGCGATATTGACAGCTGGAGCTTCGTCGGGGAGAAATTGATAGGAGGGGCTCAAACAACAGCGAGTGATTTGAACCCTTCTGTCCCGGCTAACAGCTGTTGTCATTTGTCATATATCATATCGGTCCGGGCCATTACAAGTTGTCATATATGCTATCGGTCCCGGATATCACAAGTTGTCATATATGCTATCGGTCTCGGCTATCACACATTGCCATATATCCTATCGGTCTCGGCTATCACACATTGCCATATATCCTATCGGTCTCGGCTATCACAAGTTGTCATATATCCTATCGGTCTCGGCTATCACAAGTTGGCATATATGCTATCGGTCCCGACCATCTCAAATTGTCTTATATCCCATCGGTCTCGACTATCACAAATTGTCATATATGCTATCGGTGCCGGCTTTCACAAGCTGTCATATATCCTATCGGTCCCGACCATCGCCTAATTGTCTTATATCCCATCGGTCTCGGCTATCACAAATTGTCATATATCCTATCGGTCTCGACCATCGCAAATTGTCTTATATCCCAACGGTCTCGGCTATCACAAATTGTCATATATCCTATCGGTCCCGGCTATCACAAGTTGTCATATATCTTATCGGTCCGGGCCATATATCCTATCGGTCCTGGCTATCACAAGTTGTCATATATGCTAAGTGTCCTGGCTATCACAAATTGTCATATATCCTATCGGTCCTGGCTATCACAAGTTGTCATATATGCTATCGGTCCCGGCTATCACAAGTTGCATTATGTTATCGGTCCCGGTTATCTATCCTATCGGTCCTGGCTATCACAAGTTGTCATATGTCCTATCGGTCCCGGCTATCACAAATTGTCATATATCTTATCGGTCCTGGCCATCGGTTCCGACTATCACAAGTTGTCATATATCCTATCGGTCATTTTACGGGAGTTCTATGCAGGTCTGTTAACGGAAGGCAACAGCTGTGATACCAAGATTCAGTCACTTAGTAAGTTATGTCCTATTCTTGCCGAGTTATCACTGACGAATTATTTCCTTGTTTGACTGAATATATACATGCCATCACTCACCCTTCTTGTCTTTATACCGGGACCGTTGGCAGTACATAGTACCTAGTACCCCCACCCCCTACCCCACACCCACACCCACACACGCACGCACATGTAAGCATCGGATTAGTAACGGGTAGTTTAATGATCGCTCACATGGTAATCAGGGACAACACGTCTGCTGTGTCTAGTCTGGCATGGGTATGTTTTAATTTGTCACACCTTCTCCTTTGAATGAGATTTCATAAAAATACGTGGATTGGGGTGGGAGTGGGGGTGGGGGAGTGAGTATATGGTAGGATATGAATCAGGCAACTTGTTTAAACTTTTATTGATATTAACATTCTAAACAAATTTGGTAACGATCAGACTAAAAATGAAGTAGCTACAGATATAACAAAGGAAAATACAATATAGCATTTTTCAATAAATCAAGGTTCATAACTCTGTCGTTACTAACAAGATCTAGCTGGTTTTCGAACTTGTCCAATATTTCATTGATATACAGCGATTTTCACAACTAGACATCATACTGATGCTTCCTGCCAAATTTCGTAGAAATCAAACAAGCCGTTTAGGAGGAGTAGCGCCGACAAGAAATTTAAAGTAAAATGTCAAAGGGCCATAACTCCGTCAAAAATCAGCGAACCGGAACAAAAGCGCGATATGCACAACTGGACATCTTACCGACGCTTCCTGCCAAGTTTCTTCGAAATTCAACAAGGCGTTTAGGAAGAGTAGCGCCGACAAGAAATTTAAAGTAAAAATGTCAACTCCGTCAAAAACCAACGAACCGTAAAAAAACACGCAATAGGCACAACTAGACATCATACCAATGCTTCCTGCGAAGTTTCGTCAAATCCAACACGGCGTTTAAAAAAAGTGGTGTCACTGGTTGCCCATTATCGAACTCGTCCGATATCGTATGGTCATATACAATCTGTGCAAGTTTGGTTAAGATTGCACAAGAAATGTGGCCTCTATCGTGTAAACAAGCTGAAAACTGCATTGTTTGCTAATTCTGGGGCCATAACTCTGGTGTTACTTAACTCTGGCGTTTCTGGTCCGATCTGGCCCATTATCGAACTTGTAGGAGATCTTATGGTCATAAATAATCTGTGCAAGTTTGGTTAAGATTGCTCAAGTAATGTGCCCTCTATCGTGTAAACAAGCTAAATGTTGACGACAGACTACGGACACCGGACAAAGAATGGTCACAATAGTTCACACCCTTGAGAGCAGGTGTGCTCAGGTGAGCTAAAAACGGGTTGGTTTTTGTTAATTCAATAATTCCTCTTCTGTAAGCATACACAACTCGTTTTAAATGCGCATTTTTCATTACCCAAAATTGGTATTGAAACTATGTTTAAACAAAACTACCCGTTATGTAGATATCATTGAACGGACGATTACTACTTACAATGCTAAAAGGCAACTGACGATATTACATTGTAGTATACAAAGCATGTATAATAAAACGTATTCAACTCCGATTAAATATACCAATATGTAAATATTAATATTCGAAATCCGTATTAACAGACGCTGTGATTAAACCGCGTTATTGTAATAGTTAAGAATGGGGTTAAAGTTTACAATTTTTGTGTAAAAATAGTTTAATATTTTACGTTTTATATCAGTACATATACTTTGGATCGACCATAAACTTTGGGAAAAATGGTAAGTTTTGTATTTAGTTTTCGTCTGTAATGTATTTTCCACCTCAATGTCAAAATGACATGTTTTCTGCTAGTTCGAAGTTTATTCCCATAGGCCTATATTTGTCATGCTAGTTGCAAATGTACCTTTTACCGTAGCTCTAATGGTTTTCCTTTGTCTCCGTGGATGAGGGGTTAACGACGTTGCGTTGTAAACCTTCTCGCCTCTCACCGCTGCGGGTTCGAATCCCACTGGAAACTCGTCTTGTAAGTGAGGAAGTGTCGATTATTACGGAGTAGTACTGGTTCTACCCAGGGAAAGTGGGTGGTCTGCCTCCAACCACAAAATATCGACCGTCATTTATTATATAACCTTACATGTGTTGAAAATGACGTAAAACAAACATTCTTATGCTTACGCTATAATTTTCATTAATATATATATAAGTAAGCTTCTCGAGCGTGCAGTATAAATCATATATACGAGAAAAATTTGCTATATATGTTTTGTACCTTAGCTTTACAAAAGGTCATTGGGTACACCATGGTATACCTGCCAAAACTGTCAGTTATAGCACGGCTGAAATAAACCGGCCGTTATTGCACGGTTTAGGGTTTAGGGTTTAGGCTTAGGCCTTCATTTTTTTTCGAAAATTATATCATAAGCAGGAACAAAGAAAACTCATTAGAGTTATGGTACAATTTGTCAGTTATAGCACGGTGTACTCAAACGACTTTTTGCAAAAACCATTACAGCTATGGTATAAAATATTTATAGCATATTTTTCTCGTATTCGCGATTCATACAGCCATCTCGGGATTACGGCAGTATAAATCGCATATACTCGAAAAAATAATGCTATAAAATTTAACATAGCTCTACTGGTTTTCCTTTGTTCTTGCTTATGATATAATGTTCATGAACACGCAGACCTGTTATTCAGCGATGCTATAACTGAGAGAGTTGGCAGTTATATCATGGTGTACCCAACGACCTTTTGTAAATATATTAGAGCTGTGGTACAAAACAAGTATAGCATATTTTCTCGTACTGTAGTGTAAAGCGATCGCTTATAAAATAATGCTATAAATATACTGAAACAAACAGCTAACGTATCAGTAGACAATACCTTTAATATCTCAATAATAACAATCAATAAATCAAAACAAATTGTATTCTGAACTAAACAAATAACGACTGTAAAATAAAAAGATCATTCAGATCACTTGTCTCCAACGGTACCAGTCGGCATATAATAAGTTCATACATTAAAGGTATTGTCTACTGGTGCGTTAGCTGTTTGGTTCAGTATATTACTCACACCAGTTAAGAACGCTTTCCGGTGTTTCTATATTTTCTTGACATGTTGATACGCCCAGTCTCCGTGATCCTGGACACTGGATTACAAGAGTACATACGCCCAGTCTCCGTGATCCTGGACACTGGATTACAAGAGTACATACGCCCAGTCTCCGTGATCCTGGACACTGGATTACAAGAGTACATACGCCCAGTCTCCGTGATCCTGGACACTGGATTACAAGAGTACATACGCCCAGTCTCCGTGATCCTGGACACTGGATTACAAGAGTACATACGCCCAGTCTCCGTGATCCTGGACACTGGATTACAAGAGTACGGCAGCTTATGTGTTTACGGTTATTCTTACTTGTTAACCTTTTCAACTACATGGGTGTATGTTGTTTGTACAAATGTTGATATTCTTTAGTGAATTCTAACATTAATTTTATTTGCGTTTTAAAACAAACCTATGCATACACACACATCACGGACGACAGCCATACCAAACATATACATAAACACACACCACTGAGACAGTCATGACAAGCCAAACCAAAATACACCCCACTGACGAAAGGAATACCAAATATATACCTAAACTCATTCCACTGACGAAAGCCATACCAAGCCTATACCTAAACACACGCCACTGATCTCAGCCATACCAAGCCTATACCTAAACACACACCACTGACGACAGCCATACCAAGCATATACCTAAAACACACCACTGACGATCTCAGCCATACCAAGCCTATACCTAAACACACACCACTGACGACAGCCATACCAAGCCTATACCTAAAACTCACCACTGACGACAGCCATACCAAACACACACCATTGACGATATGGACCAAACACACACCACTGACCTAAGCCATACCAAACGCATTCCTAAACACACACCACTGACGACATCCATCCCGCACATATACCTAAACACAAAACACTGACGACAACCATATCAAACACACACACCACTGACGAAAGCCATACCAAACATATACCTAAACAAACATCACTGACGAGAGTCATACTAAATACCACACACACACACACCAACACACCTACCCACCCAAAAAATAAACCCACACACCAACACACACCACTGACGACAGACATACCAAACCTATACCTAAACACACATCACTTACGATAGCCATACAAAACACACACCACTGAAGACAGCCATACCAAACCTATACCTAAACACACACAACTAACGACAGCCATACCAAACCTGTATCTAAAAACACACCACTAACCACAGCCAAAGCAAACCTATACTTAAACAAACACCACTGGCGACAGCCATCCCAAACATATACCTGAACAAACACCACTGACCTCAGCCATACCAAACCTATACCTAAACACACACCACGAACGACAACCATACCAAACCTATACCTAAACACACACCACTGACGACAGAAGTACCAAGTCTATACCTAAACACACACAACTAACGACAGCCATACCAAAGCTATACCTAAACACACAACACTGAGGGCAGCCATACCAAACATATACCTAAACACACCCCTGACGACAGACGTACCAAGCCTATACATAAACACACACCACTGACGACAGCCGTAACAAACATATACTTGAACACACACCACTGACGACAGCCAAAGCAAACCTATACCGAAACACACACCATTGACATCAGACGTACCAAGCCTATACCTAAACACACTCCACTGACGACAGCCATACCAAACATATACCTGAACACACACCACGGACGACAGCCAAAGCAAACCTATACCAAAACACACACCATTGACATCAGACGTACCAAGCCTATACCTAAACACACACCACTGACGACAGCCATCCCAAACATATACCTGAACACACACCGCGGACGACAGCCAAACCAAACCTATACATAAACACACTGACCTCAGCCGTACCAAACCTATATCTGAACACACACCACTGACCTCAGTCAAACCAAACCCATAGCTAAACACACACCTCTGACGACAGCCATACCAAATTATATCTAAACACACCCCACTGACGACAATCAAAAGAAGCCCAGAGCTAAACACACACCACCGACGACAGCCATACCAATCATGTACCTAAACACACACTACTGACACATCACTCAACGCTCCTATTTGCTTTAGGTAAACGCCCACTAGCTTTATATAAAATGCCTTTTTTTTCTTCTTGTAATTAATAATAGTATGACTGACCGATGAAGTAACCAAAATATCACGTGGCACCTTAACCTTTCCTTCTATCTCCTCTCTCAAACATTCACTGATTTTGATGAGAATACATTCAAAAGATTCACGATGAATAGCAAAATGGGATTATAATAATTTATGTTTGTTTTGAAAATAAGAAATTGTATAAAAAGATGTTTAAAGTTAAAAATGTCATCAATTTTTGCTTTTCTCTTAAAAATCAAGATTTTGATATATTCAAAGTTTCCGTCAAACTCCTTTTTGCTCTAAATGTAAGAGAAAGAACAAAACTGCTATTGAAAAGACAACTAAATTTGTGATGGGATTTGGCATGAATGAAACTTGGATCTTTAAATCTCTTCATGATATGTGTGTTTAAAGTTGGGGAAAACATTGTGAAATTTTCGCACTGTGTCACTTGAAATTTAGATAATGTTCGTAGTGTCAAATCTATTTGTTATTAGGTCTGTTCTTAAAGCCATAATAAAGTATAAAACGAGTCCTGTTTCCGTAAGCGCTGCAACATCTGTTCCTTCAGTCACAACTTGCCATCCACCGTTAACCGTATCGCTTGCATATTCCGACTACGACTTGCACATGTACTGCATCTTCTGTAACAATGTGTAGCCAATCCACCATCTCAGGCGTCAGTTGCTTTACGATCTTCTCACGAACTCTGGAGATACCACCAGCTCCTGCTGTCCTATCTATTTTACTGGTAGGTTCAACCAGTTCCTACGTCCCGAGTCGTCATCGCCCCTCTGGACTGCTTTACGGCAATTATGGCTCTGTGACTGTAGTTTAGGCATACTGTATTTCTGAAATAAATTGCTAAAATAATGAACATCTTGCAGATTACATTAAATAAAACTTTTTTTATTTTCATATGCATCCATCATCTATTTGAAAACTGTCATATTTATCCAGAGTTCAATCCTCGCCTTGGCCATGCAATTTATCCTTGAGCAAGGGACTTAATCCACGTTGCTTAGTACTGGTTCTACCCACGAAGCTAATTTAAGTTGCAAGAATGATGTACATTAACAATTTAAAGTGAGTTAACAAAGATTTATTTTTCTTCTTTTTTTTCTTTTTTTTTTCTATGCACAAATGCACCCCTGGCACGCCTCCACAGCTCCCGACACGCCAATGACCCCATCAGAGATAATGAGATTGACTTAGCAGACGCCTGGTTAGAATGCTTCAATGCGCAATTCCCCTAAGCAGTATGGAGCAGTCGACTGCTCCGTGAGTTTATGCACGCATCATACAGTCAGTGATGTGATTATAAACTGATCTCCGAATGACCTCACCTAAATTATTCGGTCAACACTTGTTGATCTATTAATGAATATAACCACTAAAAGGTAATTGGTAAATAAACGGTATACTCCCTTCTACAAAGATGATGAGTTATTTTCTTGATGATATAGATCTAGCTCAGCCGTCAACTCCAGCGCGTGGCTGTGGCCTTCTTCCCGGCAGGTGCCCCTTTTCCCTTTGCCTTAGATGGTCCTTTACTCGCATACGGGCTCTTCGACGGTCTTGCCGATTGTCGCTTAGGCATCTTGTATTACTGAAATAAACCGCTTAAATATAAACACTTTGCATTTACATTCCAAACGCCAAGATGTCAACAAATAGCATTTACATTATTACCGGTAGATATTACTATAATTATTATAAATAGTGTTAAGCAAATTGCATATGTCTTATTACTAATGGTTGATTAGAATCAATATCACGCTAATAATATCGTAAACGTACTATGGCATGAGAAAAACCAATGAAAACTTCACTTTTCATTTAATTACACTGAACTGGTTTTATAAATCGAGACTCAAATGCGTGAAATGGACACTTCAATATTGCTGGGTGTCCCTTTAAAATATTGCAAACAAATTAATAACAAATGTACATTTCCTGCTTAATACATTAAAACAAATACTTATATATTCAAACCTCTCTTTAACCACTTAAATAAACTTCTCTTGTTGTCTGTCAGTCGACAAAATAAGATGAAACTCATAAATTTGACAAAGGAACCCTTTCACGCAATGCAAATGGAGCAATTACGGACAAGGGAGATAACTTCTATATGAATAGCATACCTGACAATATGTATATACCCAAAGAGGATGAATGGTAAACAACTGAATAGAACTACCACAGCCTGGTTTGTTTCCCTTGTTGTTAACAACCAAACTGAATACTCTGTCTTCACGATCGTATTACACATCAATCAACGAGATGTAGGCTGAACAAAGACGCGAGACTGTTACAGATGACCTTCACCTTGATTATTCAGTGACTGATTAGTCAACATACTTACAGACAGTTGTTCGTAGATTATAAAGAATGGCCAGGTTATTGGTAAACAAATATAAAATATACCCCCTTATACAAAGTTAAGGATTTAATGGTGGCATAGTTGCGCTCCAAACTCCGCCCTGTTCACGATTTCGCCATGACGTGTTGATTTTCCCACGATCACCAGACCTTGACATAAATTTAGGACGCCACAAAGAACATAATTAATAATATAAACTAGAAATAATATAAACTATAAACCAATGTGTTGAAAATATAAACGGGGTTAAGAACTTGGCCGATCTGCAATAAAGTACTGCCGCCATTGATTTTAGTGAACATGTTCATAATTGAGTGAATACATCTCTATTAAATCAAAACCATCGAGCATATACTACTGCACATTTACGATCAATAATATCCGAAAATTAGCCATCTCACTTACTACGTAATTATTTTTCATAAATGAACATGACACATGCTAAAGTTTGCAATTTACATCTGATACCACCTGCAGAAAATGGCCGCAAAATAAAAAGAAATAATAATTGGTGTAGCGTACGATTTACACACCCATTAATAAACCAAAAACAGGGCAGCCAAACACACAATAAGCAGGGTTGCCAAAATTGTTTATGAAAATTATCAATTCCACTTAAATAAAAGGATTTATGTCGATGAACGACAAATCCCAGTATCTTTAAATCACCCCAAACACGACATTTCAGTAAATGCTGCGTTCTGCTCTATAGTTTTATTGCTGTAGTTTTACCATTGTTTTGTGAATTATACATATTAATTTGCATATTTATTTCATAGTTTTCAGCAAATTTATTTCAACATAATTTCTGTTATATATTACAGTCGGTGACTACAGATGAAGGAGAGGTAGACGAAATAGCAGCCTTTGGACTGACGGAGGAGCAGCTGTCAGGTACACACGCATTTTAACATGTCACGAAAAATCATTTGGTAAATTTGCACGACTGTTCCCAGTGGAACAAAATAAGGCTTATAAGCAAGAAATTGAAATTTAGCAAATGCGCAATGTCTTTTACAATTTCTTGAAAATTTAGATAAACTATGGATAAAATTGAGCACGGATACAAAGTATTTCGCATTGTCAATACACTATTTAAAGCAAACACGCAAGATCTTTCAAAATATCATGACTCAAAATAGAGCAGATACGCAAGGTCTTTTAAAACATCATGAAACACATCTGGGCGGTCACGCAATTTCTTCACACTATCATGACACACAATTGAACAAACATGCAGTATCTTTCACAATTACATGAAACACAACTGAAAGGCCATGCAATGTCTTTAACAACCTAAAGAAACTAACCCGACAAATAATGGCAAAATTACACTACCTCGTTACACCTCGTCAGTAGTTGCCTACTCTCGTCGTCAGGATAAATACTTTAACAAAACACAACTGAGCAGACATTCAATGTCTTTCACAATAACATGAAATGACAACATAGTAGACATTCAATGTCTTTCACAACAACATGAAATGACAACATAGTAGACATTCAATGCCTTTCACAATATCATCAACAATAAATGAGCAGACATGCAATGTCTTTCACAACAACATGAAACATAACTGAGCAGACATTCAATGTCTTTCACAAAAACATGAAAAATAACTGAGACATTCATTGTCTTTCACAATATCATCAACAATAACTGAGCAGACATGCAATGTCTTTCACAACAACATGACATGACAACATAGTAGACATTCAATGCCTTTCACAATATTATCAACAATAACTGAGCAGACATGCAATGTCTTTCACAACAACATGAAACATAACTGAGCAGACATTCAATGTCTTTCACAAAAACATGAAAAATAACTGAGACATTCATTGTCTTTCACAATATCATCAACAATAACTGAACAGACATGCAATGCCTTTCACAACAATATGAAAAATAACTGAGACATTGATTGTCTTTCACAATATCATCAACAATAACTGAGCAGACATGCAATGTCTTTCACAACGACATGAAAAATAACTGAGCAGACATTCAATGTCTTTCACAAAAACATGAAAAATAACTGAGACATTCGTTGTCTTTCACAATATCATCAACAATAACTGAGCAGACATGCAATGTCTTTTACAACAACATGAAAAATAACTGAGACATTCACTGTCTTTCACAATATCATCAACAAGAACTGAGCAGACATGCAATGTCTTTCACAACAACATGACAAATAACTGAGACATTTATGTCTTTCACAATATCATCAACAATAACTGAGCAGACATGCAATGTCTTTCACAACAACATGAAAAATAACTGAGACATTCATTGTCTTTCACAATATCATCAACAATAACTGAGCAGACATGCAATGTCTTTCACAACAACATGAAAAATAACTGAGACATTCATTGTCTTTCACAATATCATCAACAATAACTGAGCAGACATGCAATGTCTTTCACAACAACATGAAAAATAACTGAGCAAACATGCAATGTCTTTCACAAAAACATGAAAAATAACTGAGCAAACATGCAATGTCTTTCAAAAGAACATAAAACAACACAAGTGCGCACATGCAATGTCTTTCAAACTAACATAAAACACAACTGAGCAGACATGCAATGTCTTTCAAAATAACATAAAACACAACTGAGCAGACATGCAATGTCTTTCAAAATAACATAAAACACAACTGAGCAGACATGCAATGTCTTTCAAAATAACATAAAATACAACTGAGCAGAAATGCAATGTCTTTCAAAATAACATAAAACACAACTGAGCAGACATGCAATGTCTTTCAAAATAACATAAAATACAACTGAGCAGACATGCAATGTCTTTCAAAATAACATAAAATACAGCTGAGCAGACATGCCATGTCTTTCAAAATAGCATAAAATACAGCTGAGCAGACATGCCATGTCTTTCAAAATAACATAAAATACAACTGAGCAGACATGCAATGTCTTTCAAAATAACATAAAACACAACTGAGCAGACATGCAATGTCTTTCAAAATAACATAAAATACAACTGAGCAGACATGCCATGTCTTTCAAAATAACATAAAACACAACTGAGCAGACATGCAATGTCTTTCAAAATAACATAAAATACAGCTGAGCAGACATGCCATGTCTTTCAAAATAACATAAAATACAACTGAGCAGACATGCAATGTCTTTCAAAATGACATAAAATACAACTGAGCAGACATGCCATGTCTTTCAAAATAACATAAAATACAACTGAGCAGACATGCAATGTCTTTTAAAATAACATAAAATACAACTGAGTAGCTGTGGAATGTCTTTCACAATAACACGAAACACTGTTGAGCAGACATGCCATGTCTTCACACTGTAACAAAACACAACTGGCCGACATGCAATGACGCATAACTGAGCAGACATAAAATGTCTTTCACAATGTGATGACGCATAACCGAGCAGACATACAATGTCTTTCACACAGTTGTGATATCATGACGAAAATAACTGCTGGTATGCATATTCATAAAAAAAAATAATTAGAATATGGTTTTAAAACGGTCTTACTGTTTTATTTGATAAAAATACATTGTTTTATTTGATAAGAACACCCGTCAATTTCGGCGGAATTTTCTTTTCTGCTGAGTACACTTGTTATCGTCTTCCAATTGTGTTTGTAATACAGTATTTTATTCGATGTTACAACGATGATTACTGTCACATCTTTTAATCTTTATTTTGAATATTATGGTTTGATTAAATAGCATTCGATTCTTATGCATCTTTACTCATGTAATACGAGGGGCATTCAATATATTCTGTCACTAATGCGCTTCCGTAGAAACCGCCTTATATTACCGCAATGAAAACACGTGCATGTGAAGACGATTTCACTAACTACGTACATGCAAAATAGTTGTTTAATCCGATAACAATTGACGGAGATATTCATTGTTGAATTATGCGCACTCATGTGTAGTGGCTATAGTTCAATGATATCATGAAAAGTGAAGAACAAATTGAAATTAGGGCTTACATTAAATCCAGGGTTGCTTTAAAGGCATTTGCTGTAGTTTTCCATGCGCAGCTTATTTGGGCGACTTCTCTTCTAAAACTACTGGATTGATTTTCCTACAAATTTACAGGAATGTTGCTTTTGATGTCTAGTTCTATTTTTTTTGTCTGATTTTTTTTTGAATTTATTTTTTTGAAATCTTTTTTTGAATTTTCTTTTTTTATTTATTTTTTTTTTATTTATTTTTTATTGTCTTTATTTAAATAAAGGCCTATTATTAGATACATAAAATAGGAAAAATATAGCATTTTGTAAAAATTCCAACAAAATTAAAAAATTTAAGCATAATGGTACGGTCCCAAAAACCAATATTAAATCTCAATATGCATGGTGACCTATAAATTTAATTTAATATATTGTCTAAATATATGTTCAAATAAGTGCCTAGGTAGTTTGAACAAATTCTGTTATTAGGAGCATACCAAAAAAGGAAAATATACCATTTCTATATAATTTCATACAAAACTTGGCCTTTTAGCATAGGGGTATGGTTTCAAATTCTTTTTCTAAACAAGCATGGGGACCTATCATTTTTATTGCAAATTTTGTTTTTATATATGTTAAATTATGTGCTTAGAAAGTTTAAAAAAATTCTGTGATTGGGAACATACAAAAAAAAAAAAAATTGTATCATTATGGGCTAATTTGTGCATAAATTGTGGTAATGGTCTCAACAGATTTTGTAAAAAAATATAGGTTTTACATAAAGATGAGCTTTAAATGTTATTGTAATTAAATGTTCTTTACTTTAATAAAATTTTAGCAGAATTGTGACCAATGAATAAATGATTAGACTTAAAAAATGTCTTATTTAGCTATTTCATGGACTTGTTCAACTTTTTGGACAGACTGACATGACGGTGGCATTACAATTTTTTTTTTTAAATTTTAACAAGCATAGTGACCTACCATTATTTTTGCCTTTTCTGTCTATATATATAACAGACTTACTGTACAAAATGTTTAAAGAAAATCTGTTATGCAGAAAAAACTATGGAAAATGTCTTTAAAAGTACCTGCAAAAGAGATTTATTCTGAACTGTGCCGTGTGCATGGCAGTTCTGCTGTGACATTGAGAACGGTTTTTCGTTGGGCTAAGACATTTAAAGGGGGTAAACGTAGCATTAAAGACCGTAACCATCCTGGCAGGCCTGTTGTTGCAGCAACAAAGGAGGACATTGATGAGGTGAAGGCCATGGTAGACGAATATGGGCGGTATACAGTTTCTAAGATAGCTAATAGTCTTGGCATCTCAGAAGGCACAACTCATCACATTTTGACCAACTGTTTGAAATTAAAGAAGCTTTGTGCTAGATGGGTCCCTCATTTGCTGTCAACTGAACAAAAGGCCAAACGCTTAAAATGTGCTAGAAATCTTCTTAAAAAATATGAAAATTGTCATCCTAGAGAAAATTCTGAGTTGCTCACTGGAGATGAAACGTGGGTGTACTATTTTGAGCCCCAGCCGCGGATAAACAATAAACAATGGTTGGGTAAAAATCAGGCAAGACCGGTTATTGCAAAAACGAACAAAAAGCGCTAAAAAGGTTTTGTATGCAATTTTCTTTAATTCCAGTGGCCCTGTGGTACAAATTCCATGCAAACAGGGAAAAACCATCCCGGCCAAATTTTACAAGGACAAAGTTCTCAAAGCAGTCAAAAATAATTTCAAGAAAAAACGCCCAAGTAAAGTTTTGAATGGCATCCAGCTGATTCATGACAATGGCCTCAGCTCACAAAGTTAAAATTGTGCAGTCTTTCTTGGAGCAAGAAAAAGTGGTACAGCTTGAACACCCACCTTATTCTCCCCACCTTAGTCCCTGTGACTTTTTCCTATTCCCTTTGCTGAAGAAAAACCTCTCTGGTAGACGCTATGCTTCTAGAAGTGCCCTTGGTGCCGGAATATTTCAGTGTCTCAACAGTATACCAAGGGGAGACTACTTTGCTGCGTTTACGTCATGGATAGCGCGATACCGAAAGTGTGTATCTGTTCAGGGGGAATACTTTGAAGGATTGTAATAAGAAGTTTTTTTATATTTCCGAATACCAGTGACAGAATATATTGACCCCCCTCGTATGCAACACACTTTTGTATAGTTCTTTTGTCTGTTATTCACAGATTATCAACGGGCCTTCGACCTGTTCGATCCAGATGGTGACGGTACGATTACAACCCTCGAACTGGGAACAGTGATGCGAGTTATAGGCCAGAATCCCACGGAGGCGGAGTTACAAGACATGGTGAACGAGGTCGATGAAGATGGTAAGTGTGTTTATGTCACTGAGAGCTTCTCATTTAACATCTCGATGAAAAAAAAAACCGCAAACACGTGCGCTCGCGCACACGCACGCACGCATGCACACACTGGCGAATGCAAGCAAGCACACACGCAATGACAGGGGCTCTATTTATGCAAGCATTATCTTTTGTTTAAATCCTGTTGTGTCATAAGTAATATTGGAAAAAAAAGAAAAAAAAAGAAAGAATCATGTACTACGTCGTGGTATTCCAGTGTGGCAGAACTATACTTTTTCAGGCAGACTGTAGATAGATACATAGCACTGTACCTAATCACTCACTAGACACTAGATAGATACATAACACTGAAATTAATCACTCACTAGACACTAGATAGATACATAACAATGTACTTAATCACTCACTAGACACTAGATAGATATTTAGCACTGTACTTAATCACTCACTAGACACTAGATAGATACAGAGCACTGTTCTCAATCACTCACTAGACACACGATAGATACATAGCACTGTACGCAATCACTCACTAGACAGTAGATAGATACATAACACTGTACTTAATCACTCACTAGACACTAGATAGATACATAGCACTGTACTTAATCACTCACTAGACACTAGATAGATACAAATCACTTGTACTTAATCACTCACTAGACACTAGATAGATGCATAGCACTATACTTAATCACTCACTAGACACTGGATATATACATATCACTGTACTTAATCACTCACTAGACACTAGATAGATACATAACACTGTACTCAATCACTCACTAGACACTAGATAGATACATAGCACTGTACTCTATCACTCACTAGACACTAGATAGATATTTAGCACTGTACTTAATCACTCACTAGACACTAGATAGATACAGAGCACTGTTCTCAATCACTCACTAGAAACTAGATAGATGCATATCACTGTGCTCAATCACTCACTAGACACTAGATAGATACATAGCACTGTACTCAATCATTCACTAGACACTAGATAGATACATATCACTGTACTCAATCACTCACTAGACACTAGATAGATACATAGCACTGTACTCTATCACTCACTAGACACTAGATAGATACATAGCACTGTACTAAGTCACTCACTAGACACTAGATAGATACATATCACTGTACTTAATCACTCACTAGACACTAGATAGATACATAGCACTGTACTCAATCACTCACTAGACACTAGATAGATACATAGCACTGTACTCTATCACTCACTAGACACTAGATAGATACATTGCACTGTACTCAATCACTCACTAGACACTAAATAGAACATAGCACTGTACTCAATCACTCACTAGACACTAGATAGATACATATCACTGTACTTAATCACTCACTAGACACTAGATAGATGCATAGCACTGTACTTAATCACTCACTAGACACTAGATAGATGCATACACTGTACTTAATCACTCACTAGACACTAGATAGATGCATAGCACTATACTCAATCACTCACTAGACACTAGATAGATACATAGCACTGTACTCTATCACTCACTAGACACTAGATAGATACATAGCACTGTACTAAGTCACTCACTAGACACTAGATAGATACACATCACTGTACTTAATCACTCACTAGACACTAGATATATACATTGCACTGTACTCAATCACTCACTAGACATTAAATAGAACATAGCACTGTACTCAATCACTCACTAGACACTAGATAGATACATAGCACTGTACTTAATCACTCACTAGACACTAGATAGAACATAGCACTGTACTCAATCACTCACTAGACACTATATAGATACATATCACTGTACTTAATCACTCACTAGACACTAGCTATATACATAACACTGTACTTAATCACTCACTAGACACTAGATAGATACATAACACTGTACTCAATCACTCACTAGACACTAGATAGATACATAGCACTGTACTTAATCACTCACTAGACACTAGATAGATACATAGCACTGTACGCAATCACTTACTAGACACTAGATAGATACATAGCACTGTACTCAGTCACTCACTAGAAACTAGATAGAACATAACACTGTACTCAATCACTCTCTAGACACTAGATAGATACATAGCAGTGTACTTAATCACTCACTAGACACTATATAGATACATAGCACTGTACTTAATCACTCACTAGACACTAGATAGATACATAGCACTGTACTTAATCACTCACTAGACACTAGATAGATACATAGCACTGTACTCAATCACTCACTAGACACTAGATAGATACATAGCACTGTACTTAATCACTCACTAGACACTCCACACTCATAAGCTCAAAATAATATCAGCTGATTGATGCTCACTAATAGACTACTAACAACGCCTACCGATTATACAAAACACAACTGTTCAATAAAAACTAAATTAAGCGTGGGTTGACCAGTGACATATTATCTTCAACTGAGGGGTTAACGACGTTGCGTTTAAAACCTTCACGCCTCTCTACACTGCGGGTTTGAATCCCACTGGGAACTCAACTTGTAAGTGGAAAATTGTCGATTCTTACGGATGGCGGGAAGTATACATTACTGGTTCTACCCAGGAAAATGGGGGTGATCTGGCACTACCACACAAATATCGACCGTCATATATGGTCTAAAATGTGTTAAAAATGACGTAAAACATCATGCAAGCAAACAAACAAATAAAGTGTATTCAGACAATATTTCTCTGGGGCACTTTTTTGTCCAAAAAGCAAATCGTATATTTTAAATCTGCAAAATCTGAATGAGCAATGTGATAAACAATCACGATTAGGATTTATGAGCAGCAATAGTCAAAGTACACTGTTCATGAACAACGTCATTCAACAAAGAAGAACTCCCATATTGTATCCATGAGTAGCATAGTCAAAATAACCTGGTCATGGACAAGTCATTCAACAAAGAAGAACTCCCAGTTTGTATCTATGAGCAGCAATAATATTCAAAGTAACCAGGTCATGAACAGCGTCATTCAACAAAGAAGTACTCCCCGTTCAACAAAGAAGTACTCCCAGTTTGTATCCATGAGCAGCAATGTTCAAAGTAACCTTGGTCTTGAACATCTCATTTAACAAAAACGTATTTCATTTTGTATCCATGAGCAACAATATTCAAAGTAAACTTGATCTTGAACAAAATCTTTAACAAAGAAGTACTCCCATTTTGTACCCGTGAGCAGCAATATTCAAAGTAACCTGGTCATGAACAACGTCATTTAACAAATAAGTACTCCCATTTTGTATCCATGAGAAGCAATATTCAAAGTAACCTGGTCATGAACAACGTCATTTAACAAGAAAGTACATGTATTCTCATTTTGTATCCATGAGAAGCAATATTAAAAGTAACAACCTTCGTCATGAAATACTTCATTTAACAAAGAAGTTCTCCCAAGGTGTACCCATGAGAAGCAATGTTCGAAGTAACCTTGGTCATGAATAACGTCATTTAACAACGAAGTATTGCCACTCTGTATTCATGAGCAGCACTATTCAAAGTAACCTTGGTCTTGAACAAAGTCATTTATCAAAGACATATTCCCATTCTGTATCCATGAGAAGCAATATTAAAAGTAACCTTGTCTTGAACAACCTCATTTAACAAAGGAGTTCTACCAAGGTGGACCCATGAGCAGCAACTGTCAAAGTAGCCTGGTCATGAACAACGTCATTTAACAAAAACGTATACCCATTTTGTAATCATGAGAAGCAATATTCAAAGTAACCTTGGTCTTGAACAACGTCATTTAACAGAAAGGTATTCCCATTTTGTATTCATGAGCAGCACTATTCAAAGTAAACTTGGTCATGAACAACGTCTTTCAACATAGAAGTATTCCCATTGTGTATCCATGAGCAGCAATATTCAAAGTAACCTGGTCACGAACAACGTCATTAAACAAAGAAGTTCTCCCATTTTGTACCCATGAGGAGCAACATTTAAAATAACCTTGGTCTTGAACAGCATCATTTAACAAAGACGTATTCCCATTTTGTATCCGTGGGCAGCAATATTCAAAGTAACCAGGTCTTGAACAGCGTCATTTAACAAAGAAGTATTCCCATTTTGTATCCATGAGCAGCAATATTCAAATAACTTGGTCTTGAACAAAGTCATTTAACAAAGAAGTATTCCCATTTTGTATCCATGGGCAGCAATATTCAAAGCAACCTGGTCACAAACAACGTCATTAAACAAAGAAGTACTCCCATTGTGTAACCATGAGGAGCAACATTCAAAATAACCTTGGTCATGAACAGCATCATTTAACAAATAAGTATTCCCATTTTGTATCCGTGGGCAGCAATATTCAAAGTAACCAGGTCCTGAACAGTGTCATTTAACAAAGAAGTACTCCCACTTTGTATCCATGAGCAGCAATATTCAAATAACTTGGTCATAAACAACTTCATTTAACAAAGAAGTTCTCCCATTTGTATCCATGAGCAGCAATATTCAAAGTAACCAGGTCATGAACAACATCATTTAACAAAGAAGTACTCCCATTTTGTATCCATGAGCAGCAATATTCAAAGTAACCAGGTCATGAACAACATCATTTAACAAAGAAGTACTCCGATATTTTACCCATGAGTAACAATATTTAAAGTAACCAGGTCATGAACAAAGTCATTTAACAAAGAAGTACTTCCATTTTGTATCTATCAGAAGCAATATTCAAAGTAATCAGATCATGAACAACGTCATTCAACAAAGAAGTACTCCCATTTTGCACCCATGAGCAGCAATATTCAAAGTAACCAGGTCATGAACAACGTCATTTAACAAAGAAGTACTCCCAATTTGCACCCATGAGCAGCAATATTCAAAGTAACCAGGTCATGAACAACGTCATTTAACAAAGAAGTACTCCCATTCTGTATTCATGAGCAGCAATATTCAAAGTAACCAGGTCTTGAACAAAGCCATTTAACAAAGTAGTACTCCCATTTTTTATGCATGAGCAACACTATTCAAAGTAACCAGGTCATGAACAACGTCATTTAACAACGAAGTACTCCCATTTTTTACGCATGAGCAACAATATTCAAAGTAACCAAGTCATGCACAACGTCATTTAACAAAGAAGTACTACCATTCTGTATTCATGCGCAGCAATATTCAAAGTAACAACCTGGTCATGAACAACGTCATTTAACAAAGAAGTACTCCCATTTTTTACGCATGAGCAACAATATTCAAAGTAACCAGGTCATGAACAGCGTCATTTAACAAAGAAGTACTACCATTTTGTATCCATGAGAAGCAATAATCAAAGTAACTAGATCATGAACAACGTCATTTAACGAAGGAGTACTCCCATTTTTTACCCTTTAGCATTATTATTTAAAGTAACATGGTCATGAACATCGTCATTTAACAAAGAAGTTCTTCCATTTGTATCCATGAGCAGCAATATTCAAAGTAAACTTGATCTTGAACAAAGTCATTTAACAAAGAAGTACTCCCATTTTGTATCCATGAGCAGCAACATTCAAAGTAAACTTGGTCTTGAACAACGTCATTTAACAAAGGAGTTAACAACTTCATTTAACAAAGAAGTTCTCCCATTTTGTATACATGAGCAGCAATATTCAAAGTAAACTTGGTCTTGAACAACGTCATTTAACAAAGGAGTTAACAACTTCATTTAACAAAGAAGTTCTCCCATTTCGTATCCATGAGCATCAATATTCAAAGTAAACTTGGCCTAGAACAACGTCATTTAACAAAGGAGTTCTCCCAAGCTGGACCAATGAGCAGCAATAGTCAAAGTAAACTTGGTCTTGAACAACGTCTTTCAACAAAACGTATTCCCATTTTGTATTCATGAGAAGCAGTATTCAAAGTAACCTTGGTCTTGAACAACGTATTTCAACAAAAACGTATTCCCATTTGGTATTCATGAGCAGCACTATTCAAAGTAACCTTGGTCTTGAACAACGTCTTTCAACAAAAACGTATTCCCATTTTGTATTCATGAGAAGCAATATTCAAAGTAACCTTGGTCTTGAACAACGTCATTTAACAAAAACGTATTCCCATTTTGTATTCATGAGCAGCACTATTCAAACTAACCTTGGTCTTGAACAAGTCTTTCAACAAAAACGTATTTCCATTTTGTATTCATGAGAAGCAATATTCAAAGTAACCTTGGTCTTGAACAACGTCATTTAACAAAAACGTATTCCCATTTTGTATTCATGAGCAGCACTATTCAAAGTAACCTTGGTCTTGAACAAGTCTTTCAACAAAAACGTATTCCCATTTGGTATTCATGAGAAGCAATATTCAAAGTAACCTTGGTTTTGAACAACGTCATTTAACAAAAGCGTATTCCCATTTTGTATTCATGTGCAGCACTATTCAAAGTAACCAGGTCTTGAACAAAGTCTTTCAACAAAGAAGTAGTCCCACTTGTATCCATGAGCAGCAAGAGTCAAAGTAACTTGGTCATGAACAACGACATTCAACAAAAAAGTTCTCCCATTGTGTATTCATGAGCAGCAATATTCAAAGCAACCTGGTCACGAACAACGTCATTAAACAAAGAAGTTCTGCCATTTTGTACCCATGAGGAGCAACATTCAAAATAACAAGGTCATGAACAACGTCATTTAACAAAGAAGTACTCCCATTTTTTACCCATGAGCTTCAATACTCAAAGTAACCTGGTCATAAACAACGTCATTTAACAAAGAAGTACTCCCATTTTGGACGCATGAGCAGCACTATTCAAAGTAAACTGGTCATGAACAACGTCATTTAACAAAGAAGTACTCCCATTTTGTATCCATGAGCAGCAATATTCAAATAACTTGGTTTTGAACAAAGTCATTTAACAAAGAAGTACTCCCACTTTTTACCGATGAGCAACAATATTCAAAGTAACCAGGTCATGAACAACGTCATTTAACAAACAAGTACTCCCATTCTGTATTCATGAGCAGCAATATTCAAAGTAATCAGGTCTTAAACAAAGTCATTTAACAAAGAAGTATTCCCATTTTGTATCCATGAGAAGCAATATTCAAAGTTACCAGGTCATGAGCAACATCATTCAACAAAGAAGTACTCCCATTTTTTACACATGAGCAACAATATTCAAAGTAACCTGGTCATGAAAAACGTCATTTAACAAAGGAGTTAACAACTTCATTTAACAAAGAAGTTCTCCCATTTTGTATACATGAGCAGCAATATTCAAAGTAAACTTGGTCTTGAACAACGTCATTTAACAAAGGAGTTAACAACTTCATTTAACAAAGAAGTTCTCCGATTTCGTATCCATGAGCATCAATATTCAAAGTAAATTTTGCCTTGAACAACGTCATGTAACAAAGGAATTCTCCCAAGCTGGACCAATGAGCAGCAATTGTCAAAGTAAACTTGGTCTTGAACAACGTCTTTCAACAAAAACGTATTCCCATTTTGTATTCATGAGAAGCAGTATTCAAAGTAACCTTGGTCTTGAACAACCTATTTCAACAAAAACGTATTCCCATTTGGTATTCATGAGCAGCACTATTCAAAGTAACCTTGGTCTTGAACAAGTCTTTCAACAAAAACGTATTCCCATTTTGTATTCATGAGAAGCAATATTCAAAGTAACCTTGGTCTTGAACAACGTCATTTAACAAAAACGTATTCCCATTTTGTAATCATGAGAAGCACTATTCAAACTAACCTTGGTCTTGAACAAGTCTTTCAACAAAAACGTATTCCCATTTTGTGTTCATGAGAAGCAATATTCAAAGTAACCTTGGTCTTGAACAACGTCATTTAACAAAAACGTATTCCCATTTTGTATTCATGAGAAGCAATATTCAAAGTAACCTTGGTCTTGAACAACATCATTTAACAAAAACGTATTCCCATTTTGTATTCATGAGCAGCACTATTCAAAGTAACCAGGTCTTGAACAACTTCTTTCAACAAAGAAGTATTCCCCCTTGTAACCATGAGCAGCAATAGTCAAAGTAATTTGGTCATGAACAACGACATTCAACAAAAAAGTTCTCCCATTGTGTATCCATGAGCAGCAATATTCAAAGCAACCTGGTCACGAACAACGTCATTAAACAAAGAAGTTCTCCCATTTTGTACCCATGAGGAGCAACATTCAAAATAACCAGGTCATGAACAACGTCATTTAACCAAGTCGTACTCCAAATTTTTACCCATGAGCAGCAATACTCAAAGTAACCTGGTCATAAACAACGTCATTTAACAAAAAAGTACTCCCATTTTGGACGCATGAGCAGCACTATTCAAAGTAAACTGGTCATGAACAACGTCATTCAACAAAGAAGTACTCCCATTTTTTACACATGAGCAACAATATTCAAAGTAACCTGGTCATAATCAACGTCATTTAACAAAGAAGTACTCCCATTTTTTACCCATGAGCAACAATATTCAAAGTAACCAGGTCATGAACAACGTCATTTAACAAACAAGTACTCACATTCTGTATTCATGAGCAGCAATATTTAAAGTAACCAGGTCTTAAACAAAGTCATTTAACAAAGAAGTACTCCCATTTTGTATCCATGAGAAGCAATATTCAAAGTAACCAGGTCATGAACAACGTCATTTAGCAAAGAAGTACTCCCATTTTGTATCCATGAGCAGCAATATTCAAATAACTTGGTCTTGAACAAAGTCATTTAACAAAGAAGTACTCCCATTTTGTATACATGAGAAGCAATATTCAAAGTAACCAGGTCATGAACAACGTCATTAAACAAAGAAGTACTCCCATTTTTTATCCATGAGCAGCAATATTCAAATAACTTGGTCTTGAACAAAGTCATTTAACAAAGAAGTACTCACATTTTTTACGCATGAGCAACAATATTCAAAGTAACCAGGTCATGAACAACATTATTTATCAAAGAAGTACTCCCATTTTGTATCCATGAGCAGCAATGTTCAAAGTAAACTTGGTCTTGAACAACGTCATTTAACAAAGGAGTTAACAACTTCATTTAACAAAGAAGTTCTCCCATTTTGTATACAACAGAAGCAATATTTAAAGTAAACTTGGACTTGAACAACGTCATTTAACAAAGGAGTTCTCCCAAGCTGGACCCATGAGCAGCAATAGTCAAAGTAAACTTGGTCTTGAACAACGTCTTTCAACAAAAACGTATTCCCATTTTGTATTGATGATAAGCAGTATTCAAAGTAACCTTGGTCTTGAACAACGTATTTCAACAAAAACGTATTCCCATTTGGTATTCATGAGCAGCACTATTCAAAGTAACCTTGGTCTTGAACAACGTCTTCCAACAAAAACGTATTCCCATTTTGTATTCATGAGAAGCAATATTCAAAGTAACCTTGGTCTTGAACAACGTCATTTAACAAAAACGTATTCCCATTTTGTATTCATGAGCAGCACTATTCAAAGTAACCTTGGTCTTGAACAAGTCTTTCAACAAAAACGTATTCTCATTTGGTATTCATGAGAAGCAATATTAAAAGTAACCTTGGTCTTGAACAACGTCATTTAACAAAAACGTATTCCCATTTTGTATTCATGAGCAGCGATATTCAAAGTAAACTTGGCCTTGAACAACGTCATTTAACAAAGGAGTTCTCCCAAGCTGGACCCATGAGCAGCAATAGTCAAAGTAAACTTGGTCTTGAACAACGTCTTTCAACAAAAACGTATTCCCATTTTGTATTGATGAGAAGCAGTATTCAAAGTAACCTTGGTCTTGAACAACGTATTTCAACAAAAACGTATTCCCATTTGGTATTCATGAGCAGCACTATTCAAAGTAACCTTGGTCTTGAACAACGTCTTCCAACAAAAACGTTTTCCCATTTTGTATTCATGAGAAGCAATATTCAAAGTAACCTTGGTCTTGAACAACGTCATTTAACAAAAACGTATTCCCATTTTGTATTCATGAGCAGCACTATTCAAAGTAACCTTGGTCTTGAACAAGTCTTTCAACAAAAACGTATTCTCATTTGGTATTCATGAGAAGCAATATTCAAAGTAACCTTGGTCTTGAACAACGTCATTTAACAAAAACGTATTCCCATTTTGTATTCATGAGCAGCGATATTCAAAGTAAACTTGGCCTTGAACAACGTCATTTAACAAAGGAGTTCTCCCAAGCTGGACCCATGAGCAGCAATAGTCAAAGTAAACTTGGTCTTGAACAACGTCTTTCAACAAAAACGTATTCCCATTTTGTATTGATGAGAAGCAGTATTCAAAGTAACCTTGGTCTTGAACAACGTATTTCAACAAAAACGTATTCCCATTTGGTATTCATGAGCAGCACTATTCAAAGTAACCTTGGTCTTGAACAACGTCTTCCAACAAAAACGTATTCCCATTTTGTATTCATGAGAAGCAATATTCAAAGTAACCTTGGTCTTGAACAACGTCATTTAACAAAAACGTATTCCCATTTTGTATTCATGAGCAGCACTATTCAAAGTAACCTTGGTCTTGAACAAGTCTTTCAACAAAAACGTATTCCCATTTTGTATTCATGAGAAGCAATATTCAAAGTAACCTTGGTCTTGAACAACGTCATTTAACAAAAACGTATTCCCATTTTGTATTCATGAGAAGCAATATTCAAAGTAACCTTGGTCTTGAACAACATCAGTTAACAAAAGTGTATTCCCATTTTGTATTCATGAGCAGCACTATTCAAAGGAACCAGGTCTTGAACAACTTCTTTCAACAAAGAAGTATTCCCACTTGTAACCATGAGCAGCAATAGTCAAAGTAATTTGGTCATGAACAACGACATTCAACAAAAAAGTTCTCCCATTGTGTATCCATGAGCAGCAATATTCAAAGCAACCTGGTCACCTACAACGTCATTAAACAAAGAAGTTCTCCCATTTTGTACCCATGAGGAGCAACATTCAAAATAACCAGGTCATGAACAACGTCATTTAACAAGAAGTACTCCCATTTTGTACGCATGAGCAGCACTATTCAATGTAAACTGGTCATGAACAACGTCATTTCACAAAGAAGTACTCCCATTTTGTATCCTGAGCAGCAATATTCAAATAACTTGGTCTTGATCAAAGTCATTTAACAAAGAAGTACTCCCATGTTTTAACATGAGAAACAATATTCAAAGTAATCTGGTCTTGAACAACGTCATTTAACAAAGAAGTACTCCAATTTTGTATCCATGAGAAGCAATATTCAAAGTTACCAGGTCATGAGCAACATCATTCAACAAAGAAGTACTCCCATATTTTTCCCATGAGGCACAATATTCAAAGTTACCTGGTCATGAACAACGTCATTCAACAAAGAAGTACTCCCATTTTGTATCCATGAGAAGCAATATTCAAAGTAACCAGGTCATGAACGACGTCATTTAACAAAGAAGTACTCCCATTTTATATCCATGAGGAGCAATATTCAAAGTAACCTGGTCATGAACAACGTCATTTAACAAAAAATAATACCATTTTGTATCCATGAGAAGCTAAATTCAAAGTTACCAGGTCATGAACAACGTCATTTAACAAAGAAGTACTCCCATTTAGTATCCATGAGAAGCAATATTCAAAGTAACCAGGTCATGAACAACGTCATTTAACAAAGAAGTACTCCCATTTTATATCCATGAGAAGCAATATTCAAAGTAACCTGGTCATGAACAACGTCATTTAACAAAGAAGTACTCCCATTTTTTACCCATCGGCAACACTATTCAAAGTAACCAGGTCATGAAAAAAGTCATTTAACAAAGAAGTACTCCCAATTTGTATCCATGGGCACCAATATTCAAAGTAACCTGGTCATGAACAAAGTCATTTAACAAAGAAGTACTGCCATTTTGAATCCATGAGAAGCAATATTCAAAGTAACCAGGTCATGAACAACGTCATTTAACAAAGAAGTACTCCCATTTTGTATCCATGAGCAGCAATATTCAAATAACTTGGTCTTGAACAAAGTCATTTAACAAAGAAGTACTCCCATTTTGTATCCACGAGAAGCAATATTCAAAGTAACCAGGTCATGAACAATGTCATTGAACAAAGAAGTACTCCCATTTTGTATCCATCAGCAGCAATATTCAAATTACTTGGTCTTGAACATAATCGTTTAACAAAGAAGAACTCCTATTTTTTACGCATGACCAACAATATTCAAAGTAACCAGGTCATGAACAACACTATTTAACAAAGAAGTACTCCCATTTTGTATCCATGAGCAGCAATATTCAAAGTAACATTGGTCATGAACAACGTCATTTAACAAAGAAGTACTCTCATTGTGTACGCATGCGCAGCAATATTCAAAGTAACCAGGTCATCAACAACGTCATTTAACAAAGAAGTACTCCCATTTTGTATCCACGTGCAGCAATAATTAAATAACTTGGTCAAAGTAACCAGGTCTTAAACAAAGTCATTTAACAAAGAAGTATTCCCATTTTGTATCCATGAGAAGCAATATTCAAAGTAATCAGGTCATGAACAACGTCATTTAACAAAGAAGTACTCCCATTTTGTATCCACGAGAAGCAATATTCAAAGTAACCAGGTCATGAACAATGTCATTGAACAAAGAAGTACTCCCATTTTGTATCCATCAGCAGCAATATTCAAATTACTTGGTCTTGAACATAATCGTTTAACAAAGAAGAACTCCTATTTTTTACGCATGACCAACAATATTCAAAGTAACCAGGTCATGAACAACACTATTTAACAAAGAAGTACTCCCATTTTGTATCCATGAGCAGCAATATTCAAAGTAACATTGGTCATGAACAACGTCATTTAACAAAGAAGTACTCTCATTGTGTACGCATGCGCAGCAATATTCAAAGTAACCAGGTCATCAACAACGTCATTTAACAAAGAAGTACTCCCATTTTGTATCCACGTGCAGCAATAATTAAATAACTTGGTCAAAGTAACCAGGTCTTAAACAAAGTCATTTAACAAAGAAGTATTCCCATTTTGTATCCATGAGAAGCAATATTCAAAGTAATCAGGTCATGAACAACGTCATTTAACAAAGAAGTACTCCTCTTTTTCACCCATGAGCAACAATATTCTAAGTAACCTGGTCATGAACAACGTCATTTAACAAAGAAGTACTCCCAATTTTTACCCATGAGCAACAATATTCAAAGTAACCTGGCCATGAACAAAGAAGTACTCCCATTTTGTATCCATGAGCAGCTATATTTAAATAACTTGGTCTTGAACAAAGTCATTTAACAATGAAGTACTCCCATTTTGTATCCATTGCATGAGCAGCAATATTTAAATAACTTGGTCTTGAACAAAGTCACTTAACAAAGGAGTACTCCCATTTTGTATCCATGAGCAGCAATATTCAAAGGAACCTTGGTCATGAACAATGTCATTTAACAAAGATGTACTCTCATTGTATACGCCTGAGCAGCAATATTCAAAGTAACCAGGTCATGAACAACGTCATTTAACAAAGAAGTACTCTCATTTTGTATCCATGTGCAGCAATATTTAATAACTTGGTCTTGAACAAAGTCATTTAACAAAGAAGTACTCCCATTTTTTACGCATGAGCAACAATATTCAAAGTAACCAGGTCATGAACAACGTTATTTAACAAAGAAGTACTCTCATTTTGTATCCATGTGCAGCAATATTTAAATAACTTGGTCTCGAACAAAGTCATTTAACAAAGAAGTACTCCCATTTTTTACGCATGAGCAACAATATTCAAAGTATTCAGGTCATGAACAATGTCATTTAACAAAGAAGTACTCTCATTTTGTATGCATGTGCAGCAATATTTAAATAACT
Organism: Cyrtodaria siliqua; assembly: GCA_037043455.1. Taxonomy (NCBI): domain Eukaryota; kingdom Metazoa; phylum Mollusca; class Bivalvia; order Adapedonta; family Hiatellidae; genus Cyrtodaria; species Cyrtodaria siliqua. The sequence goes on along the minus strand of JAWPHD010018315.1, from coordinate 73 downwards.
TGGTCTTGAACAAAGTCATTTAACAAAGAAGAGCTCCCATTGTTTACCCATGAGCAACAATATTCAAAGAAAC